>JZKD02S0460685.1:320328-361455 GCA_000966675.3 Picea glauca | reverse complement strand
GTACTGGTTTCTTGGCTTGGCTTTTCTGGTTCTATGGTAGAGTTCTGGAGTCTTTGAGTATCATTGCAGGGGGCACCAGGTTTCTAGGGGTTTTGGGCACGGGGGCTAGGATATCCATATGGTATCCTGGAGCTAGGAAGTTGTCCTAGTTGGCAAGGTGGAAACACGGTTTGGGCAGAGTTGGTCCATGGCTTCAAGCTGGGCAAGGCAACAACAGGAACAACAAGACAAGTCGAGGGTTAGCATCAGACCAAGGTATGTTAATTTACGTATTTGTTTCATTCTGTCATGAAATTATTATTCATTGATAAATTTAAGTTACTGAAGTTACTGTTATGAAGATTATTATTCTGTTATGAAGTTACTGTTTCAGTTTATGGAATAAATTGATATTTAAATTAATACGGTTATTACATTCCTTGTCCAACAGTTCTTGTAGTTGAATTTTTAACTCTGTTAATTCTAGTAAACTCATCCTGTAGGGTGCCTTAGATATAGGGGTTGATCCAGGTAGCAGATCGATAAAGAATTCTATCTCTCTTCTTGGCGCCAGTTCTGGTATTTCGTCTACAAATAAATATCTAAAATAATGTAAGATGGTAAAATATTATAGGCTGGGTTTATTTTCTTTTTCCATCATATTTTTCACTTTAATAGCATAAATTTGACAACCTTTATTCATGCACTTCTTAAAATGCATTGCTGAAATCTTCATAACTGAGACTAGTTTTTTGATGCCTTGTGTTGTCCTAACAAATTTTTTTTCATCTCTGTAAGTAAGTGATTTTTCATAACAATCCAAAATTGATTTATGCTTCTCTAACCAGTCCATTCCAATAATTATATTGTAATACCCTAACAGTAGAATTTTATATTTAACTTTGTGTTTTTACCATCTAAACTGAATTCACAATCATAAACGAAATTTGTTACTTTTCCTTTTGTTCTTGTTGCTAGTTGTACTAGCCAAGATTTTGTATGATTTACTTTCTTAATATTGTTTGAATCCACTACACCATAAGAAACATAACTCAAAGTAGCTCCTGGATGAATTAAAACAAAAATATGATTATTATTAACTTTACCTTCAACTTCCACTATAGTGTATTGGTGATCATCTTGTCATCCATCCATAGATGCATTGATCCTGTGTATGCTCCTGCCCACATATCCCACTATAGAGGCCTCTTGTAGGTTGTGAACTGTGGTCCTTGATGCAGAAGTTAAACGTGGACAACTCCTCCTTAAGTGAGTTTCTCTACACTTTCAGCATTTTAACGGTTCGTTGGGGCTGTCCCCAAACTTCTTGGTTCCCATATTAACTAGTCTCCCACCCCCTTGGGTGTTGTGATTATTGGACTGAAAATTGTTTCTTGGAAAATTCCTTGACACATTCCGGAAAGGAGATGGTTGGAAGCCCTTCTATTGTTGATTCATTCTATCTTGTTTCTTATCTTTCCAAGCCTTGGGAAGTTCAGACTGTTGTTTGTATTGGTCATAAGACATCTGGGCCTTTCTAAAAACTTCACTCATGGTTTTTGGGTTGTCGAATTCAATTCTTTCCTTATAGGACTATGGTAAGTATCTTAGGAATCGTTGGATTTTTACTTTGTCCTCCCTGATGTAAGGTACAAATCTTAACAATTCTAGATATTTGTTGATCAATTCATCCATGGTAATCTGGTCGAGTCATATATCATAAACCTCTTTGGTCCTTATTTCATAGTAACTTTTTGATAAATATTGTTTCTTAAAGTATTTCTTGAAATCTGACCACTCCATATGTTTTTCCTTTAAGCCCTTGGCCAACTACAGGTCCTACCACCATATACTCACCTTTTCTTTCAGGTTATAAATGGCCATTCTGACCTTCATGTTGCTGGAATAATTGTAAATCTTGAAATACGTTTTTATGTATAGTAACCATGCTTTAGCTTCCTCCCCTATTTTTGATTCTTCGTCAAAGGTGGACGAATTGATTTTCTTAAATTCTCCCTCCAGGTGGTTCACCTGTGTCCTCTTTCTTCCAATGGTTGTTTTATTTCTTGTTGTTGGTGTGCCTTCGGAAGAACTGTTCTCATTTTTTTCTTCAAGACTGGAATTCTTGGAGGATCTTTTTCTAACCTATTCTTCCTTTTCATTGTCTTTTGGGATCTTCTTTGCTACTATGATACACAACAATACTTCATTTATTTCCCGTTGGTCTTCATGTGCCCTTTTCAGTTTCTCATTGTCTACCTTGAAATCTTGCAGTTCCACAATAAGGTTCCTCATGTTTTCCAGAACCTGGGTGGCCGAAATTCATTCATTTTTCTTCCTCGGCTCTCCAAGAGGCCCTTGATTGAGATTCTACTCAAGTATGATCTTGTCTTCATTCTGTGTTGCCATTATCACAACAAAAATAAAAATAAACATTGTTTGTAATAGTAAGAGTTTTTGTTAGTTTTTAATTAAACAAAAAAATATGTACTAAACAAAAATTTTGGCCCTTCTTTGAGGTCCAAGTGCTATAACCTTTTCTCTGATACCATATGCATTGTAAATCAAAATTACCAAATAAAAAAAAAATTGTTAGGGACATTAAATCTCCTTTCTCTTCGAACAATTTATTTCGAAAGACATAAAGTTATTGTAAGTAGGTAGTTGTCGTCACTATTGACTTTTGCAAGGTTTATGTGCACCACTTCATTGATACAACTAAATGCCATTATAAAATATTTCATCATTGAATTATTCCATGTTGCACAATAATAACATATATAAAGGTTAAGGGATAGCTTTGCTACACCCTAGTCTCTCAGTTACTAACCTTTATATTTTATAATATATGTATAAAGGTTTATCGTTCACATTAGTAAACTCCACTAGCATCAAAATCATCTCCATGCATAAACCTTAACGTTATATTTGTTAAATCCTACTAGCATTGCAACCCTCTTCATGCATAGCACTAACATTTATACTATTGACACACCACTAGCATTATACCCATCTCTAAGCATATCATTAACATTTTGTTTTATTAAACCCTACTAGAAATAAAACCATTCTTAGGCATAAACATTACTTATATCATATAGGATCTATATGAATTCAGGTTCCAACAATGCATACACCTTTAACGGAATATCAAAGGCCTTAATTTAATGGAGGCCTTTACGTTTTGTTTTAACTGTATAAGTAACATACTTTTTGAAAAAGGTTTGTGATTAAACATCTGACCACAAATAACACAATATTGAAATGTTTGATGGTTAGGCATCATTAAGGAACCCAAACGATAACATTTATCCCTCCCGAATTCATTAACACTAATGAACCAGATGGTCATACCTTAATTAAATGAGAGACTGGGCCTAACAACTGGTTATAGTCACGCCCTAACTGGGTTTTTCTCACCTTGCAATAACTTGTTATGAAGTCGAATGAGGGACATTTCAGACACCGAATTAAAACATCTGTCTAGTCTATTAATGAATACCTATAAGGGTACCTCCCAAGGCTATCGCTCAGCCACCGTGTCCAATGAAAAGCATGTCACCTCCCTCCTGTCACATGGAAAGGTACATTATTCATAACTATCACTATTACTCAGCTCAGAGAAGGGTTTCTAGGGTTATTGTTTCATTCTCCTTTGGCTCTATGCCTTTTTCGAAAACACTCCAGTGCTAACCCCCTGTGATATTTGACTCGGTGAACATGGCCTAAATCTTATATTTGGGCTCGGCTTGGGTAGGAAGAAACGAATAGGGGAAACTACCAGTTGGATGCTACCCTGTGCAAGGTAATCCAATCTCTATCATTTTATTTTGATTTCTCTGTCATTTGTAGTGCACACCCATCCTCATCTATTTCTCCTTTCTTTACTGGTTCTCACTTTCTCAGTTCTACATTAGAGTCTTAAAGGTTTGTTGAGCGTCCTTTAATGTTTGGATTTTTTCGTCATTCCATTTTATTCTTGATATTGGGTCTCAATCCTTAAACCCTGTAACGAATATTTGCACCTCTACAAAAACTCTGTAGGAAGCTCTCGTCTATGTTAACAACCCAACCGGGAATGGAAAACTGACAATGTGAGATTTTAGTTTCTAAAAATATTAGTCAAACTTACTATAATTTCCATGTCTCTTACGGTGTGATTACCCTTTGGTTCTACTCGGTAGAGGTTATGTTCCTAGATTGATTATTTCCGTGACTCTAAAGGTTTTATACATTCCTGTCTATATCTTTCTACTTGAAAATTGTCCTCTGTATTAAGGAAGTGACTTCATTATGTTTGAAAATCGTATTCCTTGCAATATGAAAGTTAGGATTTCCATTCTTTTTGAGTGTTTACAAAAGTGGTTTTCGTAGTTAAACATAGTTTTGCAACTCTGTCCAAATTCTGAACTACTAATCCATGATTCTGAAAATATACATTTCGGATCTCATTATGATTCAAATCAATTCATGGCTGTGTTAATATTACTGTTTTATTAAGGGGAGATTTTCTAGGTTCATAAAGAGTTAATGTGAAAAATCATTACACCCTCGGATCATACGATGTATAGTCGCAAACCCTTCATGTGGATTGTTCTGAGACTTATTCTTTACGGTGTCAAGTTTTGTAATAGGTTCGTTACTCTAAGTCTAAATACATTACTCATACTTTGTATAGGGATCATAATAGCCATACAATGCCACTGTGTGTAAATAATTTAGACTCCAAACTTAATTCAAGTAATTACTTATAAGTTATCAGTTTCTGTTCTTCTGTGTTTGAAAACTAATATTACCTAATATGACCTATCACATTATTAATCCATATCTTACAGGTCTTCAAACGAAGGGTATATTTGCATGTCCAGTTTGTGGTTCTAGGATGAAATCTCATTTTTCAAGAATTTTAGGAAAGGAGGTATTTGATTAGTATAGGCTCTTCCTTCCTAAGAACCATACGTATCGAACTAATGAAAAAAATATTTTCAATGGGAATGAAGAGACTGCAATAAAACCACGAAGAATGACACCTCACCTATAAAAGTTGGCATATAACAGAAATCATCAAGGTAAGCAATTCTACTATCTATCACACAAAATGTTTTACAATTTTTATTTGTATTGAATTATGTTCATCGTATCTAACAATTATTGTTGTATACTTAATTCATTTATGTTTCATAAAGGGCATCAAGGCATTGATGGGAAGATTCCACAAGGAATGAAAAGTTACCCTGTACAATTTAGTAGGTTACCCTACTATGAGCACCTACAAATAATGCATTTCTTTGATACCATGCTTATCGGGAAGAATTTAACCAAAATGTTTTGAAGAATCTTAGATTGAATGAATGATAAAGAAAAAATTGTCGAAATTTGTAGTGACATTTAGGAATCCAATCATGCAATGCACAATTTGATTGATTCAAATAGAAATGTTGAAGACCGAAATCATCTTCCACAGTTATTTATAGAGTAGGAAAGAAATGTTGTAAAAGAGGCGATTTGGAAAATTAAATTTCCCATGGGATTCTCTTCAAACAAAAAGAATCTATTAAACAAGAAAGGTGACTTTGGTGGGGTAAAAACTCATGATTGGCGTAACTTCATTAATGTAATTGTTTTGGTAGATTTCTTATATTTTGGTAATACTTATTTTTAGTATTTTAATTTGTTTTCTTTAAAAAAAATAATGATTCCTTTTTTGTAATTACAATATGTTCTACCTCTATCTCTCCCTGACAGCTTTCACAACAATGTAAAACAAGTTATATATGATCTTGGAAAATACATGAGGAAAGAAAAAAGTTTGTCATGGAACTTGTCATCATGTACTATTTAACTTTAATTAATGTATATACTTTGTTGTTGAAACATATGGTTTTATTGTATAATCATGTGTAAGAGGTTTTGACCTAAATAAATCCAGAAAAAGAAGATATAAAATATTGGAGGAGATTAATTCCTCGGCTAATGTGTGAAATGCATAAGTATCTACCTTCGACATTTTTCAATTCTCAATAACACTACCTCATACACAGAAGGTCAATGTGGATGGTGGAGACACATTTGAAGTCATTGAAGGATTTTTTTATAAAAAGAACATATCCTGAGGGTTCTATGGTGGAGGGATATATGGTATATCAATCCTTGGTTTATATTAGTCAGTATCTTCCTAAATTAGCAGAACAAATGAAGGTTCCTCACATTTGCAATGTCAACTCTGTCAACAAATTTGAAGGGCAGGTCTTGGTCAAGAAAGATAGAATGAGGAAAGTGAAAGGTAATTATTGGATGGTAGTTGAGATCTATAATACTTTGGATTATTAATTTTTATCTATATTGTACTTATTAAATAAATTGTGTTCTTCCATCAAATATTAATCCTTATTATTGTTAGTAATTTTTATTATTTTTTCATACAGTTGGTCGAGAGTGGGATGCACTACATTTATTCATTGTGAAAAATCTTGATTGTATGAAGTTATGGATATATCGATGATGTTGATTAATTGGCTTGGTTTTCATTGAAGTCAACCCTTGAAAAAAGTCCGGTAGAAAATTTTGGTATCCCAACAATATGGTTAAGGGATCTAAGTTTCTCTTATGTATAATGGTATGGAGGTTAGTATATTTGTAGGTAAAGCTATTCTAGATGTATAGTACATGTCATTCAATTTTCGGACATATGTGGAAAGTCCAATAACTCCTCACAGTTAGAGAGTTATGGAATTGTGAAGCTGGAGTACCCTCATGAGTTATCTAGAAGTCAAAGAAGTCAAAATTATTCTAGAAGCTCCTAGAAGAAGTTGACTAGTCAAGTGAGTGAAACTAGGAGTTAATCATGGGTTACGTGGTTGAAAATAAGAAAAAAATTAAAAATAAATTAGTTGCAACTAGAAGTGGAGAATTTACTATTTGTATCAAAGTGGGTTAGAAGTGGACAAGTGGTTAGAAGTGGGTTAACTCTAAAAGTGAAGCACAAAAGGTAAAAAAAAAATCATTTTTAAAGCATTAGGAAAATGCGTCAACACATAATTCAACAGTGCATAATAAACGACATCATAATTAAAGGAATCAAAAGTGTCTCATCTTCATAAAAAAATAATGTCGCAACCGATGCATCAACATATTTAGTAATGACATATAATTAACACATCATCATAATTGAGTAACGACACAAAAATAGAAAGCATCATGAATGACGATGCAAGATCGACTCATCACGATCAACTAGAATCATCAGTACTTTTAAATCGCTCAACTCATCACATACAGATAATCATCAAATAACAAAAGGATAACAGTAGATAACATAACGATAACATAATGATCATCAATATAACATAAGAATGACATAAAGATACTACCCACCCAACCTACCCTGCAAGGTTAGGACCTCCAGGACACAAAAGCAATGCTCAAGCCTAGGATCTAATTGATTTTTACCATTTAAGTTTTTAGGGCTGGAGATTGTTCTGAGGAAAAAGGATGTGTATAATTCCCATAGCCCAACATAATCCGTAATCCAAGCTAGCTCATGAATTTCATCTAAGCATCAATTATTCATCATAGTGCAATTATAATCTACTCTACTTAATAAATCTTCAATCAAAATTGAGTGTAAATGAGTAAGAGAACTTTACATAAAGAATAATAACCCAAAGAGAATAAAGAAATATTAGTCTCATGTAACTCAACTATGCATCTTCATATTAAGGAATATCTTATAAGAATATATAACATGAATATAAGGGATACAATCATACTTTCATTTGCAAGGAACCACAATAAGATCAATCTTCTTAAGCACTACATTAAATTTAGATGCTACCTTGCATTACGCATCCAATTTATAAAACTAAAAACATCAATCATAATATCAATCAATAAGAAGTCTATTACTTGCATATCCATTTAAAAGAACTAAGGGGTTCAATCATAGTAAGCAAGATGGAAAGATTCCAAGGCTACCTTATATTTCCATTGTGAGAAACTATAAGAAGTCAACCCATAATTAAGAATGAGATAAGATAAATTATATCCTATCTTAAAAATTCATTGGAGGAGAGAAGGTAAGACCAACCGTAATAAGTAACAGATAGAATTCAACTACCTACATATCCATTTAAGAATTAATAAATTCAAGTCATATTAAACCATAAAAAAGAACTCACATCCTAACTTATAAATTAGTTTAAAAATTTAGGAAGACCCATCTTAATTGACCAAATATAATTAATATCGAGAGGCTAAATCACAAGTCCAAAGTAAGGAACAAGAAGGAGTTTCGAAATCTATCCCAGCCCCATATCTAGTGTGTAGAAAAATCCAAAATATGTTCAAGACCTCAATCCAACCCTCCATCTGGCACTTAATTCGGTCCTCCATCCAACACTCAATTTCTAAAAATTTAAATTAATTTTAAGTGCAACAAATATTATTTTTATTAATAGTATAGCTTAGAGTAAAGGACAATAATTGATGCAGGGTATGTCAAGAAGTGGCAGTGATAGGTAAGAGGTGAGTGAACATGTATACGTCCAGCCAATCAACAAATTCAACTCACCCTTCTTGATGTTAACTCTACGATGTGTTAGCACTCTGTAATTATGTCTGGCTGAATAGACAAACAACAGAGGTAACTGTTTCAACCAGCTTTAGAGATGAGGCACTAGCATGCTCAACTCAGAGAGGGTTCTCTCGTGTCACTTAATATTCTTTGGAAATTGGTGGCTAGATTTGGTTTGTTTTGGGGGTTTTTAATAAATTTTGTTGGCCAAGAAGAGGAGGGACACATAGGGCTATGGAGTCAAAATTCTAAAATTGAATGAAACCAATGATCAGCCGATAGAACTCTCCATAGGATAAAGGCTAAATGAGGCAATGAATCTAAGCTATAACTTAAAATAAATCAGAGTGGTAAGAGGAAAGAGGAAACAAATAACTACATCAGAGCATTATAGGAATGAATTATGAATTGGTTAAGAAGAAATATACACAGTATAAATTGCTAAGCCAAGAGCATCATGAGATGAATTATGGGATTTTGTCTCTCCAATTTAAACAGATGAAAGTGAAATGAAATAAAATATCATAGGAATTATACACTACGAAAGAAGATAGAACTCATATCACAGCCAATTAGAATCTTTTCATAAATAGTTCAAAATGCTTATGCATATGTATTCAATTCAATCCCATAAAATTTACAATAGAGTCCAGAACCACTAGAATTGTGCCCTTGCACTTTTTCCCTCTATTAATGCACTCAGAACCTCTAACACTTATACAATTTGAGTTCCTTCAGTGCGCAACTGGTTACAACAGGGATGATTTTAAGGATGGAAAATTATTTTAAAATATCGAAACCTTGGTGAATCTTACTAATCCTTCATATGCCAACTATAAATGTTTGGCGATATTTTTGTAAAATTATTCAAATTTCTAAGGATTTTATATAGTTTTTATAAAATTTTGGCTATTTTTAAGGTTAAATAATTTTATCCTATAGAATTTGGGCGAATCTTTTTCAAAATAGCGAATCTCGTTTTTGGAAAAACCATGGAAAATTAGCGCATGAGAGAAATTTAGCCCCTAAAATCATCTATGGGTTACAATAACTGAAATGAAACATTTCAGCTTCTACAATGATTACAAATGACATTTTTCAAAAAAAAACGTTTCATGATCCCTGCAGATTCCTTTGATGCTCCAACTCCTTCCTCTGCCATGTTCTCTTTGAAACATCACTCATAATATTTCAAATATAGTTGCATTTATCCATATTCTCATTAAACATTTGGGAATAATATATTTGAAATAAAAATAATTCCCAAATATTTTTCTATTTTGTAGAATTAAATTTCCATAATTTAATTCATGCTCATGGTTTTTAAGACCATGTCTTGTTTTCCCAATTCACCATTTCTTTGTAAAAACATTTAATTTTACCATTTCCCTCTGAAAAACATTTACTATGTAATGTTTTTTCCAATTTACCGTTTCACTATGGAAAAACATTTACATTGTCTTTGGAAAAATACCTTTTATCTTCTTCTTTTACTTTTGTAAAACCTTTGGATAAAAATTATCCAAGTTTCCATTCACGTGCATCTTCCATTTAATTATTTTCCATGGAAATAAGAATTAGTTTCCTTGATTTGTAAAATTTAAATCTTACCTCTGTAAAACCTTTTCACCATGAGGAGGAATCTCATTATAAGAAATTCCATAATTGTTGTTGAAATGCACTCCTAGAAACATGCCGCACATAAAACATATGATAAATGGTGCATTTATTACATCGAGCTTGGGATGGAGTGGTTTAATTCAAACTTCTTTTACCTCCGATGTGCTCCACATAAAAACACATGTCCCCCAAATAAACCACGGTAGTATTCCCTGGTCCACCTTCACATAATTAACCTCCTCGTTACTTTAATCCCCGATATGTATGTGTTCCCTCCATCCAACCTTTGAATTTTCCACATTATAAATTGAGATTTGTGCCCATAATTTGACGTGATTCCATAAATTAAATATTGGATTAAATATTAATATAAATATAAAAATATTTATATTAATAATAAAAAAACCCCTTTTTTCTATTTTCGAAGGACTTTGGGCATAAGAGGCTTAACACATGACTTGTGGATAGGATAAGGTTGCTTAATAAAAATCATATTTTTTTTTTTTTTTTCAACGGGAATATGAAAATACGGGTAAAAATGAATGAAGTGATGGAACTGAGGGATTTAGATAAGAATTAAGGCTAGGTATAAGCTTGGGATATTTGCCAACTTTTGACTTGTGGATTATATGACTGTTTTGGATGATCCATTGGGTGAAGGATTTAGGTGATGGGAGCTTGACGGAGCTGGTGAAAAAATTTGAAATTCTGAGTGGAAAAATAGCACAAGGACAAGACGCTTTGGGAAAAATTAATACAAATTAGCAGCTGATAACATAGGCTCTTATTGGGGATGCTATCCTCCCTGTGAGGTAGCAAAGAACAGTAGACCATGTGCCTGATCCATTGGGCTTCTCCCAAAACATGTGTGTGTACCCTGCTCTGACCTGTCACTAGTGTCTGTTGAAAACCGAACTCTGCACATTGCTCTCAACTGGATACTGAACACTGAATACACTGCTAAAATCTGACTGTACACACTACTGGAAATCCAAACTGAAAAATGCTTGACCAATAAGCTCATTTGCACACTCCTATCTACTCTAAAACTGATGAAATGAATACTCAATCAAGTGATGCTAAAGTGCCAATGCAACCAATCAAGCAATTGGCTTCCTGATTCTTCTCCGTTCACATCTTTCTTAAGATGGCAGACAAATGTAAAATATGGCAACTGAAAAAAAAAATTGAATCCAAAACCCGAGCTTATGAATGAAACAAACTCCTCCTTCACTGAAGACTGTAATAGGATGGCCACAGGATCTTTAAAACCATGAAAAAACATTTCTTCTTGATGAGTAAAAACATAAGGACAAGCCTCTTTCATAAGTGTTTATTGTTCTTTCTATATTTCTTTAGTTTCGAGAACATTTTCAAATGAAATGGAGGCAATGGGTTTGTCTACTTTTCCATCCATCTCAACAAAAAAATTCATACATTCTTGAACATATTCAAATATGACAGCCATATTATGTGCATCAAGGCTAACCTCTTGTTCGTCAAACAATTCTGATTTGGTTTCATTAAACTTCTGGAAATTTGTTTGAGGACTGTCATTTTCACTTTCAAATGAATAAATGGAAATAAATTCCTGCTCATAATCTTCTTACAAAGGTGAAAAACTAACATCATGCACTATTTCACATTCTAAATTTCCCATGGATGCATTTTCAAAACCATGATTTTCAAATGAATCAAATAAAACCACTGCCTCTTCATTATCTTTATGTATTTCTGATTGAAAAGTGGCATACACTGTTTTGTTTCTTTCCTGAAAATCTATGTCATTTGTTTGTTCATTGCTTGAAATCTTCATAGATGTAGTTTTAGAATCCTCATCCATGTCTAGGCCACTTAGAATTTGAACAACCACATCATTCATAGGGGAAGAAAGACAACTTTGAAACACTTTGTCTTGTTGAAAATCTTGTTGAATGTCTTCATCAAGTTCAAAAGAAGGAAAATGACTTTCAACAACATTTTTTTGATCAGCTTCACCTTCAACCAAAGGAGGGGATACTATTTGTTGTTGGGATGAATATTCATAAAGGGATTCTATGATTTCATCATTCATACACTCTTCATCACCAAATTTTTTTTTAAGGTACTTAATGAAATGTTCATAAAATTCACAACAATCTTCAAACACCAAGAATGAAGGATTAGATTCTCCATAATGATTAAAGAATGTTATGTGGAAATCCTTAAAAGAGTATAAGTTGTCTAGTTTTAAACCTTCATACCATAATATTTCTTTCCCCTCTAAAGTAACCATAAACATTTTCATCAAACAATCTTCATGATATTCAACCCCCAGCTTACATATTGCATGTGAAATCTAATCAAGTGCAAGGCAACATCATTTCCTTTCCCATCTTCGAATTTGGGCAAATATTTTTGCCAATTTATGTGAGGAATACGATTTGGAAAGCCAGGAATATGAGATCGATTCATTGGAGCATACCTTGCATATATTGAACTCATCTTCAGACAGTGGAGTTGCCAATGATGTTTTGGAAGCTGTATTCTGCATTGAGAGTGGAGTCACCAGTGAAAGTTAAAATTTATGGATTCTTCTACCAGTGGAATCACCTTCAAACTGATTTTTTGATGTGTGGAGTCACCAGATCAGGAATAGAGCCAATATGTGCCTAAGTTTCTTCTTCTCTCAGACCTTAGAACTCAACCATGTTGTTCTTCCTAGGGAAAAATTTTCAATTTCTTCCCTGGCAACGACGCCAGAATGTTAGCACCTTGTAAATCTGTTTGGCTGTAAAAAAAAATGATAGGGGTAACTACTTCAACCAAATTTAGAGCTAAGGCACTAGCATTCTCAACTCAGAGAGGGATCTCTCGTGTCACTTGATATTCTTTGGAAATTGGTGGCTAGATTTGGTTTGTTTTGGGGGTTTTTAATAAATTTTGTTGGCCAAGAAGAGGAGGGACACTCAAGGCTATGGAGTCAAAATTCTAAAATTGAATGAAAACAATGATCAACAGATAGAACTCTCCAAAGGATAAAGGATAAATGAGGCAATGAATCTGAGTTGTAACTTAAAATAAATCAGAGTGGTAAGAGGAAAGAGGAAACAAATAACTGCATTAGAGCATTATAGGAATGAATTCTGAATTGGTTAAGAAGAAATATACACAGTCTAAATTGCTAAGCTAAGAGCATCATGAGATGAATTCTGGGCTTTTGTCTCTCCAATTTAAATACATGAAAGTGAAATGAAATAAAAGATCACAGGAATTATACACTACAAAAGAAGACAAAACTCGTATCACAACCAATTAGAATCTTTTCATAAATAATTCAAAATGCTTCTGCATATGTATTCAATTCAGTCCCAGAAAAATTACAATAGAGTCCAGAACCACCAGAATTGTGCCCTTTCAATTCTGCCCTCTATTAATACACTCATAACCTCTAACACTTATACAATTCAATTTCCTTCAATGTGCAACCAGTTACAATAACTGAAATGAAACGTTTCAGCTTCTACAATGATTACAAATGACATTTTTCAAAAAAAAACATTTCATGATCCCTGCAGATTCCTCTGACGCTCCAACTCCTTCCTCTGCCACGTTCTCTTTGAAATGTCACTCATAATATTTCAAATATAATTGCATTTATCCATATTCTCATTAAACATTTGGGAATAATATATTTGAAATAAAAATAATTCCCAAATATTTTTCTATCCTGTAGAATTAAATTTCCATAATTTAATTCATGCCCGTGATTTTTAACACCATGTCTTGTTTCCCCAATTCACCATTTCATTGTAAAAACATTTACTTTTACCATTTCCCTGTGAAAAACATTTACTGTGTAATGTTTTTCCAATTTACCGTCTTTGGAAAAATACCTTTTATCTTCTTCTTTTACTTTTGTAAAACCTTTGGATAAAAATTATCCAAGTTTCCATTCACGTGCATCTTCCATTTAATTATTTTCCATGGAAATAAACATTAGTCTTCTTGATTTGTAAAATTTAAATCGTACCTCTGTAAAACCTTTTCACCGTGAGGAGGAATCTCATTATAAGAAATTCCATAATTGTTGTTGAAATACACTCCTGGAAACATTTTGCACATAAAACATATGATAAATGGTTCATTTATTACATCGTGCTTGGGCTAGAGTGGTTTAATTCAAATTTATTTCACCTCCGATGTGCTCCACATAAAAACACGTGTCCCCCAAATAAACCACAGTAGTATTCCCCAGTCTGCCTTCACATAATTAACCACCTCGTTACTTTAATCCCCGATATGTATGTATGCCCTCCATCCAACCTTTGACTTTTCCACATTATAAATTGAGATTCCTGCCCATGATTTGATGTGATTCCATAAATAATATTGGATTAAATATTAATATAAATATAAAAATATTTATATTAATAATAAAAAACCCCTTTTTTTCTATTTTCGAAGGACTTTGGGATATGAGGCTTAACACATGACTTTGTGGATAGGATAAGGGTGCTTAATAAAAAGAATTTTTTTATTTTTTTTTCAATGGGAATACGAAAATAAGGGTAAAAATGAATGAAGTGATGGAACTAACGGATTTAGATAAGAATTAAGGCTAGGTATAAGCTTGGGATATTTGCCAACTTTTGACTCGTGGAGTATACGACTGTTTTGGATGATCCATTGGGTGAAGGATTTAGGTGATGGGAGCTTGACGGAGCTGGTGAAGAAATTTGAAAGTCTGAGTGGAAAAATAGCATAAGGAAAAGACACTTTGGGAAAAATTAATACAAATTAGCAGGTGATAACACGATGTTACCACTATTTTAAAACATGGAAAATCAATGCAAAATAGTTGACTGGAATGGGAAAACCAGACATGAACAAGTTTATTACACTGTAATTTTTGATAGATGTTTTTCATATGGAACTTAATATGGAACCTGATTCAACCCTTGATCCGGACTCTGATCTGGCCCTTGAAACATAACTAATTTCTGATAAATTCAAAATTTAAAAATCACATGCAGCAAAACAAAAAGATTAACGTGTGGACAACAATTTAATACTGGGTTTCTCATTTATGTAGAAATGTATAGGTAGGTTTATCTTTCAATAAGCTTGAGGGAGTAATCAAATTTATGACGTAGAGGAAATAAAATAAAGAAACAACAACTAAATTTGTGGGTTTTTAATTAGTTGGGAAGCACCTAAAACAACACACTAGTCAGCAACAGGGTTCAACACACAATCCCACAAACAAAGAGGAGGGGAGGGTGCACACTCTAGCATAGGTTTCCAACTTTTCACAAGGGAAAAATTCGCCAAGCAATACAGACTTGCAAACAAACTGTAATCACTTCCTAACAACATTTATTTTTGAAACATAACATATTCGGATTTTTATAGTACACGAGAGTATTCGCCAAGCATCCAAGGAAAAGAACAGAGCATATTGTTCACAAGATCACATCAATATCAAATACTCACACCTAAAAATTCATTTTATAAAATTAGTGTGCTAATCCATGTAATCATGATGGTTTGGTCTTAGAAAGGAGCTTGAAAATTTCACAAAAGAAACATCACGTCACAATCAAACCAAGAACATAAAATTTACTTCTTTCAAAAGTGATTTTCCCAACCCAACCTATATAACAATAAATATACTCAATATCATACATGAACCCCTTCACTCAAACAATCGCATCTTATACAAATAATAATTTAATTTAAAATTATGATAAGCATATCAATGGAAGCGACCAATAGATTTCACATTCGATATACTTATACATCTTTACTAGAAACGTTTAATAATTTCTATATTTTATGGACACCTTCAAGGATCTTGCCAAATTGAAATTTAGAATTACAATGACATTTTTATGGTGAATTTATGAAACTATATTATACAATTTAATCTTAAAAAAAAATTCAAATCTCAAAAGAATATCGTAACAGACGAAGAAGAATCGAAGGTGAAATATAAAGATGCCATTCAGCAATGGCGCTCATTCCTACCTCCCTCCTTCTAATCATTGAGACTTCACCGGTACCTCCCAGCCAATGCTAGGGGTAGTCTTCTTGCCCCTTATCCCCCCAAGCTACAAAGGGGCCACACAGACACACAACCATAATAATCTAGCTCCCAACTCACCTCACAAGGTAGAGCTACCACTCTGTCTCTCTCGAGTTGGATATCCCAACTCTCACAAGTAAAACCAAACAGAATTTCTGCAGCATAACCTTACTCCTACCAGTCATGATCTATTCCTCCTCTCAGCTATTTCCTTTATAGAATTTTTCTTAGTGACAATTTTCCATTTGCACATTTAATTCATTTTTTTAATAATTTAATTAGGAATTATTTCCCCCATACACTTGTCACTTGTTCCCTTAGTTGCACTAATAAACCCATAATTTAATTAAATTAAATGTCGATTTCCCTCACCCATCCTAAAAACGCTCCTAAAATTACTCTTAGTTGTCCCTTTATTCCCTCTATTTCCCTTTTAATGACTGACGCCTTTCTAAAACTTAGTTGTGTTTAATTTAGGAAAGTTCTTTAGTTGGACTAAACTAGATACCTTTCTATGCTTACAAATTTATACTTTATTCCTTTCTCAACTAAAATTATAAATTAGTATTTTCTTGCACAAGTGTATTAATCATTCCTTAGGATTTATTTTTATTTTCATTTATTCATAATTTGATTTATTTCATCCCCTCATCATTTAATTTAAAATTTTTAGTTTTTAGTCTTCTCACTCACTTAGACTTAGGCTTAGTTGAATATTTATTTGTGAACGCCTAGACCCTTAGGGATTATTCTCAATCAGTTCATTCTTTAGTTAATTAATTAATTAATTAATTAATTCAGAAGGTGCTCAAGGTTTTAAGGTTTAACATCCGCTCAAGTTTTCTAGGCCACTTAGATTCATTGACTCAATTTTTTTTCTTTAAACCACAACATTCCCTTCAAGATGCACTTCATGCTCCAAGGGTTCCACTCGCCTTTGATTCAAATTTTAATTTAAACGACATTCCCTTCATGACGCACTCTATGCTCCAAGGGTGCCACTCACCTTTGACTGGCTTTGATAGTTTTCCAACCCTTCGAGTCAATATTGCATCAGGTGACCTTATGAGATACTAAGGGCCTGTAAGGAATAAGGACCATGCCTTATTGTGCTCCCCTTAGAATATTCATGAGTGACTGTCTCAGTATGCCCTCATGACATCGTGGATCTCTCAAACTAGGTAATCGTTAACCTACAATTTGATCCATGGAGGGAGTGCTAGTAGGTTGTGGAAGGGTTGTTGCCACACCTCTCCCTCAATATTTGGTTGTTGTGCATGGCCCCTTTACTCCTTATGTGAGTCTTATTATCAAGAAATCGTTATCCTGCATCCACCAATGAAACATTGTCAAAGATCCATAAACAACATCATAATATACCCGATCATATGTCACATATGCATAAATAGAAATACCCAAACCATATACAGTCCACTCCCTGACTGGATCCAGAGTCCAAGGAGGTCCATCGATGCCATCAACATCCCCAACCTATCAAGTGTCATGCACACTCAGTGGAAACTCATCAATAGCATCTGTCACACATAGATATCAAATAAAATAACTTCATAATCATTAACATCATCACAAGAATCCATAAGAGAACAGACAACCATATACTAAAACCAAATCATTTGCACGCAAGTTTCCTCAAAGAATATGTCAAATCATGTGCACACAAGAGAGGGATGTTACATACACCCCCTCTTGTTTTAAACTTGATCCCTAAGTTTCATAGTATATATATACAGTATATAAATCATATGACAAGATCTAAATGTTTAACTGTCAAACAAAGTGGAAATTGTTGGCGCATATCATATGCGTCCTCCTAGGTATCTGAGTGTGGAATATAATTGTCCCACTAGACCTTGACCTGATTGAATTTTTGATGTTGTAGTTGTCGAATGCGATGGTCCAAAATATGTATTGGCTTTTTCATGAGTGAACCCTCGGCAAACACCTGCAAGGAACTCATGTCAATCACATGTGTAGGATCACTAACATAATGTCTGAAAACAGATACTTGAAAAACATTGTGCATACACCTCAAAGAATCAGGAAATGCTAGTCAATAGGCCATAGGCCCTTTCTTTTCCACAACTTCAAAAGGTCCCACAAACCTAGGAGAGAGATTAATACCCTTTCCAAACTTGATCGAACTCTTTTGTGGTTTCACCCGCAAGAAGACTCGATCACCAAATTCATAACTATGGTCAACACGATGTGCATCGGCATAACTCTTCTGTCGACATTGTGCTTCATTAATCCTTTGTCTTATTGTTTACATTTTCTATTCCATTTCTTGGATTGCTTCTGGTCCTACCAAGACCCTATACTCAAGTTGATCCCAACTCAAAGGCGTCTAATATGGTCACCCGTAAAGAAATTGGAATGGTGCCATCTTTGTGGTGCTTCGATAGTTTTTGTTGTAAGCAAACTCTACCAGTGGAAAGAACTCTTCCCATCTCTTTTGTTGGTCCATCACATACATACACAACATATATTCCAAGATTTGGTTTGTTCTTTCTATCTGTCTGTTTGTCTTCGAGTGATATGTTGTACTAAGTTTAAGTTGGGTTCCCAAGGCCTCTTGGAAACTAGTCCAAAATCATCCTGTAAACATCAATCCTTGATCAAATATGATCCTCTTAGGCACACCATGCAATCTTTCAATATCGCTGATAAAAACTCTATCTATTTTGGCACCTGATACATCGTATGCATAGGGATAAAATTACCATGAAAATTGAGTCATGCCTCCTTACCGTCAGCGGAAATCCCACAATGAATTCCATCAAAATGACCTCCCATTTTGATTCTGGAATAGCATGTGGTTCTAGTAATCTTGTCGGATGCCTATGTTCAGCCTTCACTTGTTGACATTTTAGACACCTCGTGACGTAGTTAACTATGTCTACCTTCATGCCTTTCTAGAAGAATAATGGCTTAAGGTCTGACCTCATCTTCATGACTCCTAGATGAGCCATGTACACTGCTCTATGAGCTTCGTTTAAGATCCAACTTCTCAACCCATCGTTAGGTGTTACATAGATCATCTTATTATACCTCATTAATCCATTGTTGTCCACAGTAAATCCATCAAATTTTGGTACCAACATGTTGTCTTGTCCAATATTTTCCTTAACCTCTTTATACCAGTCATCATCATGCTATATAGTTAGAATATTTTCACGAATATTATTCTGAAGAGGTATCACCAAAAATATGCATGGTCTCCGACTCAATGCATCTTCCACTCTTTTCACTATTCCTTTTATGTAGGTAATCTCAAAATTGTACTTGCTAAGCAGTTATTACCAACACCTTTGTCACGCATTCAATTCACTTTGCGTAAAAATGTGTTGCAAACCATAGTGGTATGTTTTCAGTTTGAATTTTCGTCCAATCAAGTAGTGCCTCCACACTCTCAGGGCATACAAAATGGCCAACAACTCCAAATAATGTGTCGCATAGTTGTCCTCATGCCTTCTTAACTTCCTTGAGATGTAAGAAATCACATGACTATCTTGCATCAAGACTCCACCTAAGATTTCCTTGGAATCTGCATTTGTGCATACCAAGAAGTCCTTTTCCATGTCAGGGATTTTTAGTATCGGCATTGTCGTCAACAAATCCTTGAGCCTTCAAAATTATTCCGTGCATTTCTCTATCCATACAAACTTCTTATCTATCTTATGCAATTCCGTAATCGGATTTGCTATCCTTGAAAAACCTTCGACGAACCATCGATAATATCTAGCTAAACCCATGAAGCTACGCATATCTGGTACGTTTGTCAACATAGACCATTCCATAAAATCCCCTACCTTCATTGAATCCACATCGATGCCTTTGTCGAAAATAACATGCCCTAAATAATGAATCCTTAATTGATAAAAGGAGCATTTTGACAGTTTCATGTATAATTTGTTCTCTCGTAAACACTGTAGTACCAAGTGCAAATGTTTGTCATGTTCTTTCGTCATCTAAGAATACATCAACATTTTGTCAATGAATACTTGAACAAACTTGTCCAAGTATTCGCGGAACACCACATTCATCAAGATCACGAATGCCCCAGGGTGTTCTTCAATCCAAATGGTAAAATAATAAACTCGTAATGTCCAAACCTCATCCTGAATGCGATCTTAGGAATCTCTTTCTCCTTGATCCGTAATTGGTGATATCCTAATCTCAATTTGATCATCGAAAACACTATCACGCCTTTCATTTGATCAAAAAAATCGTCTATTCTTGGCAACAAATATCGGTTCTTGATCGTTGCCTTTTTCAATTGATGATAGTCAATGTAGAGTCTCCATGACCCATCCTTCTTCCATATGAAAATAATAGGTGTGCCCCAAAGTGACATACTTGGACATATAAGTCCTAGGTCCAATAACTCGTTTAGTTTCATTTTCAACTCCTATAACTCAGGGGTCGACATCCGATAAAGAGTTCTAGCTATTGGTTCAGTTCTATGTTTTAGGTCAATGGTAAATTCCAGCTCTCTTTCAGGCGAAAATCCTCGTAACTCTTCTGGGAACACGTATGCAAACTCTTGTACCACTGGAAGGTTTTCTAATCCTTCTTCCATGCCCTTGTCATTCAGTGCTAGGATTTCATATATCTTGCATCCCTTACACATGCACTTCCATAGATGTAGGGAAGAAATGAACCTTAGGGAAACTCCTTGGTTTCTTCCTATAATCACCCTCCTTTGTCCCTCATCATCGGTCAAGCTCGATCATTTTGTCTTACAGTTTAGTATCGCATCATGCGATTCCAACTAGTCCATACTGATCTCGACGTCATAAGATCCTAATATCATGATGTACAGGTTTGTCTTCTTTAAAAAATATCCTAGGTTGAGGATACAGTCTGTCACCTTTCCTCCAACCTTCTGCTTGGCTCCCGAATCCATTTCCACATAGCTAAACTCGTCATGTTCGACTGCCTTTACCTTAATTCTTATTAGCATTGCCCCATAAATAAATCTCTTTGTAGCACCAGGATCTATCAAAATACTAAAATTTTGGTCAGTGATGGTACTTGACGTCTCAAGAACAATGGATTGGTGCTCATCCTGGTGGTTATTCATCGTGGCATGAATCCTGTGGGCCTTGCCCAAATCTCAAAATGTAGTGTGTCCTATTGATTTAACCGCTCTAGACTTCTCAATCAAAAATTCTCATTGGTAATGTGGCTCTCCACATGTCCAACATCTGGTCTTTGGTCCAGTACTCTTGGTCCCTGAAGTAGAATCTCATGTGCTCCTGATGTCGTCTATCTGGTTGGTCTAGAAGGAGTCCTTCCCTGACCCACACCACATAGATATTCCTCATCTGTGAGGGCCTTCTAGACTACATCATGCAATTTCTGAGGCATTAGGATCCGTACCTTTGCACGAATGTTGAATTTAAGGTCAACAAAAACATGTTGACCTTCAACTTATTCATGTTTAGGTGTGGGGCATAACTAAGGAGCTCCATGAATTTGGACTCATACTATGTCACTGTATGACCACCCTGTCATAAGGGGTTGAACTCATTAAGTTGACGCTCAAAGAATTCCTCTGACGAATACCTCTCCTAAAACCATTCCTCGAACAGTTATTGTGACACATCTTCTATGACCATGTTTATCTAAGGTAGGAGTGTCTTCCAGCATAGAAGAGCACTCCCCTTCAGCTGAAATACCATCATGCGGACTTTCATGTTGGAGGTGAAGTCACGAAGTGAAAAGAACATCACCATGTTCTCCAACCATGCCTCAGTGACTAAGTCGTCTGTGGCACCCATGAACTTGGAAAATTAACTTTCTTGAGTTCATTGAGTACACTACTGCTAACTACTGGACATGGTGTTTTGAACCCTTATTGGTTCCAGATGTCCTGCCCTCATCCAATCAATATGATTGATCAATCCTATCACATCATCTGAAAGGATCTCATCACCCCTACCATAATCCCCACATTGACCTTTTCCTCCTTAGTAGTTTGACCATCCTTTTAAGGATTATATTCCTTTGGCATGGATACACTCATAGGAGGCATACCTCATCTCCCCACACAATGACATCTACTCATCTGATGTCCACAAATGATGATTGCCACATGGACAATTTCAAATTTAATTAGTGATAAATTATTAATCAAGTGTTTATATAATGGAAGGTGTAATAATCCCAATTTGTAGGGTTGAACCCACTCTGATACCATATGTAACGTCCCTCCAGTTACGCCTAAGAAAAAGCGAAGAACAAAAAATAAATTGTTTTTTTGTTTTTAAAGCATTAGGAAAATGTGTTAACACACAATTCAACAACGCATAATCAATGACATAATAATTAAAGGAATTACAAGTGTCTCATTGTCATAATCAAATAACGTCTCAACCGATGCATCAAAATATTTAGTAACAACATATAATTAACACATCATCATAATTAAGTAACAACACAAAAATCAAAAGCATCATGAATGGCGACACAAGATCGACTCATCATGATCAACTGGAATCATCAGTACTTTTAAATCGCTCAACTCATCACATAAATATAATCATCAGATGACACAAGGATAACATGAGATAACATAATGATCATCGGGATAACATAAGAATGACATAAAGATACTACCCACCCAATCTACCCTGCAAGGTTAGGACCTCCAGGAGACATAAGCAATGCTTAAGCCCAAGATCCAATTGATTTTGACCATTTAAGGTCTCAGGGCTTGCGACTGTTCTAAGGAACAAGAAGGTGTCTAATTCGCATAGCCCAACATAATCTGCAATCCAAACTAGCTCATCAATTTCATCTAAGCATCAATTATTCATCATAGTGCAATTATAATCTACTATACTTATTAAATATTCAAGAAACATTGAGTGTAAATGAGTAAGAGGATTTTACATAAAGAATAATAACCCAAAGAGCATAAATAAATCTTAGTCTCGTGTAAATCAACTATGCATCTTCATATTAAGGAATATATTCTAAATATATAACACAAATCTAAGGTCTAAAATCATACTTTCATTTGTAAGGAACCACAAGAAGATCAATCTTCTTAATAATTACATTAAATTTACATGCTACCTTGCATTATGCATCCAATTTATAAAACTAAAAACATCAATCGTGATATCAATTAATAAGAAGTGTATTATTGGCATATCCATTTAAAAGAACTAAGGGGTTCAATCATAGCAAGCAAGATGGAAAGACTACGAGACTACCTTATACTTCCATTGCTATAAACTATAAGAATTCAACCCATAATTAAGAATGAGATAAGATAAATTATATTCTATGTTAAAAATTCATTAGAGGAGTGAAGCGAAGACCAACCATAATAAGTAATAGATAGAACTCATCTAACTACGTATCCATTTAAGAATTAAGAAAATCAAGTCTTATTAAACCAGAAACAAGAATTCACATGCTAGCTTACAAATCCATTTAAAAGTTTAGGAAGACCAATCTTAATTGACCAAAGATAATTAATATCCAGAGGCTAAATCACAAGTCCAAAGTAAGGAAAAAGATGGATTTCCAGAATCTATCCCAGCCCCATATCTAGTGTGCAGAACAATCTGAAATTCATTCCAAACCTCAATCTGGCCCTCCATCTAGCACTTAACTTAGTCCTCCATCCGACACTTAATTTGGTCCTCCATCTGGCACTTAATCTGGTCCTCCATCCAACACTTAATTTCTGAAAATTTAACTTAGTTTTAAGTGCAACACAAATGATTTTTATTAATTGTATAGATTAGAGGAAGGGACAATAATTGATGTAGGGGCTATCAAGAAGGGACAGAGATAGGTAAGAGGTGAGTGAACATGTATACGTCCATCCAATCAACAAATTCAACTCACTCTTATTGGTGTTAACTCTATGATGTTACCATTGTTTTATAACATGGAAAATTAATGCAAAACAGTTAACTCGAATGGGAAAACCAGACATGAACAAGTTTATTACACTATAATTTTTGAGAGACGTTTTTCATATGGAACTTAATCCGACACCTAATCTGGCCCTTGATTCATCCCCTGATCCGACCCTCGATCCGACACCTAATCCAACCCTTGATCCGACCCTTGAAACGTAACTAATTTCTACTAAATTCAAAATTTAAAAATCACAAGCAACAAAATGAAAATCTTAACAGATTGACAACAATTTAATACTGAGTTTCTCATTGATGTAGCAATGTACAGGTAGGTTCGCCTTTCAATAATATTGAGGGAGTAATCAAATTTTTGATGTAGAGGAAATAACAGAAAGAAACAACAACTAAATTTTTGGGTTGTTCATTAGCTGGGAAGCACCCAAAACAACACACCAATCAACGACAGAGTTCAATGAACAATCCCGTAAACAAAGAGCAGGGGAGGGCGAACACTCTAGCAAAGGTTTCTAACTTTTCACAAGGGAAAAAATCGCCAAGCAATAAAGACTTGCAAACAAATTGTAATCACTTCCCAACAACATTTTTTTTTGAAACATAAAATATTTGGATTTGTACAGTACATAGGTTGATTCACCAAGCATCCAATGAAAAGAACAGAATATATTTTCCACAAGATCACATCAATATCGAATACTCACACCTAAATTTTGGTTTATAAAATTAATGCGCTAATCCATATAATCGTGATGGTTTGGTCTTAGAAGGGAGTTTGCAAATTTCACAAAAGAAACAACACGTCACAATTAAACCAAGAACATAAAATTTACTTCTTTCAAAAGGGATTTTTCCCAACCCAATCTATATAACAAGAAATCTACTCAATATCATACATAAACCCCTTCACTCAAACAATCACATCTTATACAAATAATAATTTAATTTAAAATTATTATAAGCATATCAATGGAAGCGACCAATAGATTTCACATTCGGTATACTTATACATCTCTACTAACAATGTTTAATCATTTCTAGATTTTATAGAAACCTTCAAGGATCTTTCCAAATTGAAATTTAGAATTACAATCACAGTTTTATGGAGAATTTCTGAAACTATATTATACAATTTAATTTTTAAAAAAATTTCAAATCTCAGAAGAATATCGTAACTGACGAAGAAGATTCAAAGATGAAATCTGAAGATGTCCTTCAGCAATGGTACTCCTTCCTTTCTCCCTCTTTCTAATCATTGAGACTTCACTAGTACCTCCCAACCAACGCTAGGGGTACTCTTCTTCCCCATTAGCCCCCTGAGCCGCAAAGGGGCCACACACACACACAACCAGAATACTCTAGCTCCTAGCTTGCCTCAGAAGGTAGAGCTCTCTCTCTCTCTCTCTCGATGGGTATCCCAAATCGCAAAAGTAAAACCAATCAGAATTCCTGCAACATAACCTTACTCCTATGACTCATGATCCATTCCTCCTCTCAACCATTTCCTTTATAGAATTTTTCTTAGTGACAACTTACCATTTGCACATTTAATTCATTTTTTTAATAATTTAATTAGGAATTATTTCCCCCATACACTTGTCACTCGTTCCCTTAGTTTCTCTAATAAACCCATAATTAAATTAAATTAAATTCCAATTTCCCTCACCCATCCTAAAAGATCTCCTAAAATTACTCCTAGTTGTCCCTTTATTCCCTCTATTTCCCTTTTAATGACTGACGTCTTTCTAAAAATTAGTTGTGTTTAATTTAGGAAAGTTCTTTAGTTAGACTAGAATAGATACCTTTCTATGCTTACACATTTATGCTTTATTCCTTTCTCAACTAAAATTCTAAATTAGTATTTACTTTCGCAAGTGTATTAATCATTCCTTAGGATTTATTTTTATTTTCATTTATTCTTAATTTTATTTCATCCCCTCATCATTTAATTTTAAATTTTTAGTTTTTAGTCTTCTCATTCACTTAGACTTAGTTTTAGTTAAATCTTTATTCATTGACTCAATTTTTTTTTCTTTAAATTGTGGCATTCCCTTCAAGACGCACTCTGTGCTTCAAGGGTGCCACTCGCTTTTGATTCAAATTTTAGTTTACACGATGTGCCCTTCATGACGCACTCTGTGATCTAAGGGTGCCACTAACCTTTGACTGGTTTTGGTAGTTGTCCAACCCTTGGAGTTAATACTCCATCAGGTGACCTTGTAAGAGACTAAGGGCCTCTAAGGAATAAGGACCCTGCCTTATTGTGCTCCCTTTAGAATCTTCATGAGAGATTTTCTCAGTCTTCCCTCATGGCATCATGGATATCTCGAACTAGGTAATCGTTAATCTACAATTCGAGCCACGATGGGAGTTCTAGTAGGCTATGGAAGGGTTGTTTCCACACCTCTCCCTCAATATATGGTTGTTATGCATGGCCCCTTTACTCCTTATGTGAGTCTGATTAACAAGAAATATTTAGGTTGCATCCATCAACGACACACTGTCAACAATCCATAAACAACATCATAATATACTCGATCATATGTCACATATCCATAAATAGAAATACCCAAACCATATACAGTCCACTCCCTGACACGATCCGAATTCCAAAGAGGTCCATCAATGCCATCGACATCCTAAACTATCAAGTTCCCTGCACACTCAGGGAAAACTCGTGAATAACATCTATCAATACATAGATATCAAATAACATAAAATCATAATCATCAACATCATCATAAGAATCCATAAGCGAACAAACAACCATATACTAAAACCGGATCACTTGCATGCAAGTGTCCTCAAAGAATAAGTCAAATCATGTGCACACAAGAGCGGGATGTTACAAAAGATAAAGTGAGGAAGGTGAAAGGTAATTAATAGATGGTAGTTGAGATCTATAATACTTTAGATTTTTAATTTTTATCTATATTGTACTTATTAATTAAATTGTATTCTTCCATCAATTATTAATCTTTATTATTGTTAGTAATTTTTTATTTTTTTTCATACAGTTGGTTGAGAGTGGGATGCACTACATTTATTCATCGCAAAAAATCTTGATTGGATGAAGTTATGGATATCTTGATGATGTTGATTAATTGGCTTGGTTTTCATTGATGTCAACCCTTAAATAAATTTCGATAGAAAATTTCGGTATCCCAACAGTATGGTTAAGAGATCTAAGTTTGTTTGATGTATAATGGTATGAAGGTTAGTATATTTGCAGGTAAACCTATTCTAGATGGATATTACATGTCATGCCATCTCCAGTGATTTGTGGAATTTCACGTAACACCTCACGGTTAGAGTGTTATGGCCTTGTGAAGTTGGAGTACCCTCATGAGTTATCTAAAAGTCAAAATTATGCTACAAGCTCCTAGAAGAAGTTGACTAGTCAAGTGAGTGAAACTAGGAGTTAATCATGGGTCACATTGTTGAAAATACAAAAATAAATTAGTTGCAACTTGAAGTGGAGAATTTACTATTTGTAGAAAAGTGGGTTGGAAGTGGACAAGTCGTTAGAAGTGGGTTAGCTGTAAAAGAAGGAAATTAGGTTAAGTTGGTTAAAAGGTAACCCCTTGAGCAAGCTACATGGAAGTATAAATAAGAGAGAAAGGCTCTCCTATTAGCACCTATTGAGCACATTTAATATCTATTATTGTGTAGGGTTTATTGCAGGTACTCATTGATACATCTAAATTTGTGCAAGTCTGAGGTAGCATGAAGGGTTGATGACAAAATTTTCAGAATTACCGAAAATACTAGAAAAAAAAAACTAGTTTTTGAGGTGTACGCATGTTGTAGTGGAGAAAGGCACATATGTACGGAGGATATAAGTATAATAGGGCATGTACATGAGGTTAAATCCCTAAAAAATTTAGAATATGAAGATGTCAGGTCTCGAGAGTCTCAAAGGAAGCTCCCAGGAAGGTCTACAGTGATTAGGTACATCATATCTATCTATTGGTTCAAAAGGTATGTCTTGTTTCTATGAGTAGTTTTTTTTTTGTCTACATGAGAAATGGTTATGGGGGTTTGAATATTTTCCCTAGAGAGATTAGTGGTTGCATGGGACTTTTTGTATAATTCATATCTGTAAAAATATAGTGCTAGTATAATCAATATTTATCATTGATACATCTTGTTAGTGTTGAGGCACATCTTCTATTTCTTTGCATATGGTTAAAGTTTTTTGTCATTCATGGTTGAGCGATTGTATTTTTGAAGTGGTTGATGTATTGAGAGGATGTAAATTAGCAAGGGTTTTATCTCTGGTTCAAGTGAGGGTTATTATACTTGTTCATGACTATGAACACTTGTATGCCACATGACTAGAGAGATGTAGATGCATTTGGTTAAAGGATACATATGAGGATGTATGAATAGAGCACAGTGACAAGTTGCAGGTTGATGTGATAGAGGCTACAAAGGCTCAGAGTTTTTCAAGATAGAAAAAACCTTAGTTTTCAAAAGGCATACATAGGCTGCAGTACAGATAGGCCACGTACATATGTGGGCTACAGTATAGATAGTGCACATACATACGTGCGTTGCAAAAATGATCGGTCATGTATCTGTTCATTTTTTGTTGGTATAGATTGAGTACAGGTATAGGTTGATTATCGGGAAGTGGTACAGGTTGGTTATAGATCAGTGGTATAGGTTGGTACAGGTTTACAGTGGTACATCTCATCGTGACAATGTGGCAGTGGTTTCTTCATTTGAAACTTATATTCTAGGGAAGCTAGACGAGGCAAGGATAGGTGGTTGTAGCCACCTTCTGGTTGTATCCGGAGAGCATAGGGGGTTATAGCCTACTTCTAGTTGTAGCTAGAGAATTGGGGAGTTGTAGCTTCCCTCGGGTTGTAGCCTAGAAATATAGGGGGTCGGATCCTCCTTCCAGTTGTAGCTGGATAAAAAAGGAAGTTGGTGATTCCAATGAATGTAATTATTAAATACAAATCAGAAAAACCATTCTATGGTTTTCTCTACCATTGGGTTTCCACGTAAAAATATTAGTGTACTGTGTATGTTTATGATTGTTCATTATTCATGGTTTATTTACTCTACACTTATTGGATGATAATGTTATATTGATCATAATGATAAATAAAACTTGCATATTATGGTTAAAAGGATTAAAAATATCTATGACTGATTCCCCCCCCCCCCCTCTCAGTAATCCAACAATTGGAATCAGAGTAGGTTCCTTAAGAAATCAGTTTAGCCACTGAAAGGTAGATCATGTAGAGAAACAATATGTATAAAAATGGAATACCATGGTTTGATGGACATAAATATTCATTCTGGAGAAGATGGATGAAAACATATGTATAGGCATAGGGATTTGAGGTTTGGAAATCAATTGTATATTCATACAAAGAACCAACAGTTCCACCAACAAATGAAAGTGGAAAGAAACTCAGTCTAAATAATTCAAAAGCCAAAAATGCACTTCTGAATGGTCTTTTTGATTCGTTATATGTAAAATTTATGCATTGCAGCTCCACTAAAGAGATTTGGGACAAACTTCAGAATATTTATGAAGGAGATGAAAAATTCAAGGAAGAAAAGCTTCAAACTTACATAGGTCAATTTGAACAGCTAAAGATGAAGGAAGATGCGAATATTTCATCTTACTTCTTATGAGTTGATGAAATAGTGAATGCAATCATAGGATTGGGGGAAGAAGTTGATGAATCTATAATTGTTGAAAAGGTACTAAGGTCTCTTCCAATGAGATTTGATCCTAAGATCTCAGCACTAGAAGAAAGAGAAAATCTAGAATCAATAAGCATGGATGAAATACATGGAATCTTCATAGCCTATGAAATGAGAATTGAACAAGAGAATCCAGGTATAAAAGAAGCAACATTCAAAGCATCCAAGAAATCAAAGTAAAATAGAAAGAAAAAGGAAAAATAAGATAGAAACAACAATAACATCTTGGAAGATGATGAAGAAGTGCCAACTTTGTGAGAAGATTGAAAAAGGGAACCAACAGAAGATATAGAGGTAAGATTCCATTGAATTGTTTAATTGTGATGGTATTGGTCATTTTGCTAAGAAATGTCCTCACAAGAAAAATAAAAGAAATGAAGAAGATGATTCAAATAGCAAGCAAACATATAAAGGAAAAAGAACCAAAAATAAAGTCTTCAAGAAAATTTTCTGCACCAAAGAAGATGGCTCCTCATCAGAGGAAGATGAAGTCAGTGAAAGTAATATAGAACGATTTATATTCATGACAATATAATTCTCTGGTAAAGAAGACATCGAAGAGGAATATGAAGAGGTAGAAGTTGACTACAGATAATAAATGTTGAGTTTTATAGAAGTTATAAAAAGAGAAAAGAAGAAAAACAAGAAGCTCCGAGAAGAACTAGATAAGAAGGAAGACACTCAGAATTCAAACTTTGAAGAACTAGAGCATATGATCACTGAGTTAAAGGTTGAAATAGAAGAATACAAAAGAATAGAAGAAGCATTGAAATAAAAGATGGAAGAAAAGGGCACATTGGAAATTTGGAAGTAGAGGTTGGTACATTAAGAAAATACCTTCAATATAAAAACATCTAGAACAACTCAAAGGTTTTGGATAATATTATCAACAGCCAAAGGACACATCATGACAAGTATGGGTTAGGATTAAATCAAACAGAAAGAGTTTCAAGCTCCAAAACCATAGATAAAAAAACACAACCAAGAAGTTATGCATAGACACTTAGAGGAGACAAGAAGTTTTACAGGGAAGATCATAGGGACACTCCTCCACCTAGAAGATTCATATTTCATAATCAATGATAGTCAGAAACAAGAATCCCTCAAGAAGAAGAAGGATTCAGAAGAGTAACTCCTTTCAGAAGATATTCAACTCCCAGGTATCAAACTATATATATTTTTTTATGTTATGCATGTAATAACTTTGGACGTAAAGTTGTAAATAGTAGAGCTAATAGAAGGAATAGAAATAACTTTGAAAGTCATGCACATAATGGTTATCCAAAAAGGCCTAGTGAAACACAAAGAAGAATCTACAACAAGTTTGAATCATTGAGCACTAAAATGGAATTATACAAGTGAAACAACTTTGGACACATGGCCAAATATTGTAGAATGACATTTCTTTCTAGATAATCACAATAGAATGACAACAATCATAGACATGAACCTCAACAAATAATATGGATAAGAAAGAAGAACTAGTTTAACAATGAAGAATGCACACTCTCTCTACAAATTAAACACAAGAAATGTGGCTTGTATGTTGATAGTGGTTGTTCAAATCACATGACAGGTGATGAAGCTAGGTTTCTTACATTGAGAAAGGAAAGAGATGGACCAGTATCCTTTGGAAATGCTAAAGAGGTTCGGAATGGAAGATTGAAAACCAATTAACACTCCTATGTAAACAAGTTGCAATTTGAGAAAATATGATAATTTAAAGTCTATAGATAATAGGAAGTATAGGTCAATGATTGGAAGATTACTTTATCTGGTAGCATTCAGGCCAGATGTAATGCAGGCAGTTGGATAGGTGGCATGATTTCAAGCAGCACCAAAGGAATCACATGTTCTAGCAGTGAATAAGATTTTCATATATCTCAAGGACACAAAAGATTTTGGATTATGGTATCCAAAATGAAAGGATCTATCACTTATTGCCTACATAGATGCAGATTGGGAAGGTTCCATTGATGACCAATGAAGTATCATTGGATCGGCACTCTACTTGGGTGAGTGTTTGTAATCTTGGCTAAGAAAGAAACAATCATAAGTATCAATGTCTATGGCTGAAGCAGAGCATATTGTAGTAGCAGCATGTTGTACATAGGTTCTATGGATGAAACAAAATTTGACAGATATACAACTTGAGTATGATGGTCCCATTCATATATATTGTGACAATACAAGAGCTATCAGTATCTCAGATAATCTAGAAATTTGCAAAGGATATGCATAATGAATTTGAAATGTCATTACTTGGAGAACTATCCTTCTTTCTGGGTCTTCAGATATGTCAAATAAACTAAGGCATTTTTATTTCTCAAACTAAGTATATCATAGAAATGCTAAAGAGTTTCAGAATGGAATATTGAAAACCAGTTAACACTCCAATGCAAACTAGTTGCAATTTGAGAAAATATGATGATTCAAATTCTACAGATCATAGGCAGTACAGGTCAATGATTGGAAACTTACTTTATTTGACAACATCCTAGCTAGATGTAATGCAGGAAGTTGAATAGGTGGTATGATTTCAAGTAGCACCAAATGAATCACATGTTCTAGCAGTGAAGAGTATTTTCAGATATCTCAAGGGAACAAAGAGTTTGGATTATGGAATCCAAAAGGAAAGGATTTATCACTTATTTCCTACATAGATGCAGCTTTGGAAGGCTGCATTAATGACCGATGAAGCACCAGTGGATCAGCATTCTACTTGGGTGAGTGTTTGGTATCTTGGATAAGCAAGAAACAATCATTAGTATCATTTTCTATAGTCGAAGCAGAGTATATTGTAGAAACAACAAGTTGTACATAGGTTCTATGGATGAAATTGTTTTTGACATATATATAGGTTGAGTATGATGATCCCATTCCTATATATTGTGATAATACAAGTGCTATCAATATCTCAAAGAATCTACAGATGCACTCCAAGAAGAAGCACATTCTTATCAAATATCACTTTCTACAGGAACAGGTTGTAGAGAAGAATATTAGAGTTGAATATATGGGAACAAAAGAATAGGTTGCAGATATCTTCACAAAATGGCTTCCAAGGGAATCTTTTGAGTATCTTCGCTAGAGACTTAGAGTAATTTATACTCCAAAATGAAATATTTTTAATTATTATCTTATATTTTTATATTTACATGAGGAAGCACCATCAAGAGGACAGTTCAGGTTGGGGGAGAAGGTTCAAGAAGACTTAAGTTAGGGGGAGTAGCCCCAAGGACAGTTCAATTAGGGGGAGAATCCCCAGAAAAGATTACCTTTTCCATTGATGTTAAAGGGGGAGAGATTTACCAAATGCAGGATAGAGAGTTAGATGCTTGGAGAGATACTATAGAGGCATGTTTCTAGGAGGAGCAATAGTCAAAGGGAGAGCATAAGAAATATGAATTCAATGTTGCATCAGAGTGTTTCCATCAATGCCAAACGAAGAGATTTTTTATTAATTGGGTTGGTTGTCATTAATTTCAGCTCTTGAAGAAAGCTCAGAAGCAAATTATGGTATCCCAATAGTATGGTTAAGGGATCTAAGTTTTTTTAATGTATAATGGTATGAAGGTTATTATATTTGTAGGTAAAACTATTCTAGATGGATAGTACATGTCATGCCATTTCCAGGGATATGTGGAATGTCACATAACTCCTCATGGTTAGAGAGTTATGTCCTTGTGAATTTGGAGAACCCTCATGAGTTATCTAGAATTAAAATAAGTCAAACTTATTCTAGAAGCTCCTAGAAGAAGTTGACTAGTCAAGTGAGTGAAACTAGGAGTTAATCATGGGTTACGTTGCTACAAATAAGAAAACAATTAAAAATAAATTAGTTGCAACTAGAAGTGGACAATTTAATATTTGTATAGAAGTGGGTTAGAAGTGGACAAGTGATTATAAGTGGGTTAGCCCAAAAATAAGGAAATTGGGTTAAGTTGGTTAGAAGATAACCCCTTGAGGAAGCTACATGGGAGTATAAATAAGAGAGAAAGGCTATGATATTAGAACCTATTGAAAAAATTGAATATATATTATTGTTTAAGGTTTATTTCAGGTACTCATTGATATATCTGAAGTTGCACAAGTTTGAGGTGGCACAAATGGTTGACGGTGAAAGTTTCAGAATTATAGAAAATGTGGAGAAAAAAAAACCCTAGTTTTTTAGGTGTACGCGGGTTGTAGTGGAGCAGAGCGCGTATCTATGTAGGATAGTATTAAAATAGGGAATTTACATGAGGATAAATCCCTAAAAACTTGAGAAGATGAAGATGTCAGGTCTCTAGAGTCCGAAAGCAAGCTCTAAGGAAGGTCTACAGTGATCAGGTACATCAGATCTATCTATTGGTTCAAAAGGTATGTATTATTTCTATGAGTAGTTGGGTTTTGTTGTCTACATTAAAAATGGTTATGGGGGTTTGAGGATTTTCCCTAGAGAGATTAGTGATTGCATGGTAATTTTTGTATAAGTCATATCTACATAAATGTAGTGCTGGTATAATCAATATTTATCATTGATAGATCTTGTTAGTGTTGAGGCACATCTTCTATTTCTTGGAATATGGTTAAGGGTTTTTGTTGTACATGGTTGAGAGCTTGTATTTGTGAAGTGGTTGATGTATTGAGAGGTTGTATATTAGAAAGGGTTTGATGTCTAGTTCATGTGAGGGTTATTATACTTGTTCATGATTATGGACACTTTTATGGCACATGACTAAACATATATAGATGCATTTGGTTAAAGGATACATATGAGGATGTATGCATAGGTCACAGTTACAGTCTGGACACAGTGACAGGTTGCAGGTTGATGTGGTTAGAGGTTTTCAGTAGAGAGAAAACCCTAGTTTTTAGAAGGCATACACAGGATGCAGTACAGATACGTCACATACATATGTAGGTTGCAGTATAGATCGGGCATGTACATACATGTATTTCATAATATATAGGTCATGTATCTATTTTTTTTTGGTTGGTACATATTGATTACAAGTATAGGTTGATTACAAGGAAGTGGTACAAATTGGCTCTAGGTCAGTGGTCTAGGTTGGTATAGGTTTACACTGGTATATCTCACAGTGACATTGTGGCAGTGGTTTCTTCATTTGACACTTATATTTCAGGGAGGTAGGATAGGGAGAGGTTAGGTGGTTGTATCCACCTTCTGGTTGTATCCATAGAACATAGGGGGTTGTAGCCTTGCTAGCGGGGGAAATCCCCCTATTACTATACCAACGTCAAAGTATAGGCAAATCTATGGTCTTCGTTAAAAGACAATCTAATTCCTAAATTATCCCAAACACTCTAAATAGATGAACAAAAATAGATAGGAAAGTAGGTCAAAAGTAGTATCTTTAGTACAACGTTTGATGTAGACCACCTCCATCTTTGTAGCTCCCAGGATGCAAGTCTCCAGCCCAAACCTGACCTACATAAACACTTAGGCAAGAAATGATATAAATATTCTATCTCTACTCATCAATATTAGGGTTAGATATAAATCATTATTCATAAATCAAATGAGAAACATAAATATATCATTTGGTACGGAAAAAAGAATCTTTTATTCAAATGCAAAGATAAAAAATTACAACCTTTCTAGGCCAACGCTCCTGCGAACATGGTCTGGGATCCTGTTAATATTTCTCCAAGTGCACTATCCCAATTCTTTCTCTCATAATTAGATGATCACTTCAAGAAAGGGGAAGGGATTGTATATGAGAAAAGGCTAGAGAGGGAATGTTGAGGAAAAAACTCAGAAGGGTTTGAAAATACTTCGGGAAGGAGGGAAATGAGATTTGGGATGAGTTTCAATTTTCTAATGTTTTATGTGGGAATGGGACCCAAATACCTCCTTTTATATGAAAAAAAGATAGTTATTCAATTTGCGGATGGGCTACAGTAGGTGAATTGGTTGGGAAACCCTCAATAGCTCGTAAACTTCATTGAATTCCTTGTGACTTTTGGGGGTAAATGCGGGTTGTTTAGTATGCAACTAGCGTATGTACGTGGGTTTTCTAGTGTGCAGTAGGCATATGTACGCGGGAAGTAGTGCATAAGGGCGCATACATGCTCCAAAAAATGGTTTTTTAAATAGCGTTCCTCGGCAGTGATTTGGAAAATTATGCAAGTAGAAGGGTCAATTCCATGTATGCATAGGTAGATCATTTTAGAGATATAACAAGCCTCCTTCTGGTTATAGCCAAAAAATTGGGGAGTTTTAGCTTCCATTAGGTTGTAGCCTGAAAATATAAGGGGTCTAAGCCTCCTTTTAGTTGTAGCTGGAGAACAAAGGAAGTTGGTGCTTCCAATGAATGTAATTCTTAAAGACATTTAATAAAAATCATTTTGTGTTTTTCTTCCGCATTGGGTTTCCACGTAAAAATATTGGTGTAATGTGTATGTGTATGATTTTTCATTGTTCATGGTTTATTTACTCTGCACTTATTGGATAAATATAAGTAACACTTGCATATGGTGGTTAAAAAGATTTAAAATCTCTATTATTGATTTGCCCTCCTCTTAGAACTCCAACAAATGAAATATACAATGTAATGGTAGGTTATCATGGGAAGGGTTGGTGACATCGTTTAAAGAATATAATCGTAATCAAGATACCAATCTTACTTAGAGGGAAATTGATTTAGCATATGGTTTAAAACATAAAAAGGAAAACATATATATAAATCACCCACATCATGTTTCATTTATTTTCAATTATATTAATCTAGGTCATGGTGTGTTTTTTTAATAATGTTTTACTAAGTCTAAATATGTTTATTCGTTGACAATGCATTTTTATGTGTTAGGCATATTACAGTTGAAACACTACAAGGAGATGTGGTGCAATGGCCATAAATTTCGCATAAAAAAATTGGATGACAAGAAGAAAACCTATGATAGGGGATAATTGCAGTCTTTGAGGTCACTAATGTTTCCTCTAGAAGTGACAGGAATCCAAAAATATCTGAAATAGATACTATGGGTATTTGCATGATATAATGAGTGTGACTTTAATTCCTTCAAGTTAGTTGTTTTTTATGTCAAATGGTACAGGTTACAAATGAATGAATGTGATCCTAAAAGACTATTATTGAGAATTCCAATGGATTTACCATGGTTAATACAAGGGCATTTGAGCTCGGTATAAAAAATTATGTTCTTCCAAGAAAATGTGAACATGTATTTTATTTAGAGGTTCCAAGTAGATGAATTTGGTCGTACATTGTTAGATATGATCCAAGAGGAAGGCCTGTAAAGTATAATGTACCAGAAGAAGATGATATTGAAGAATAATAAGTTGGAGAGGAGCATGAGGTAGATGTAATGGCAAACGAAAAAGTCAAAAAATTTTAGCTAGATGTAGATGAAAATTATGTTCTCAATGAAGATATTGAAATTGATATTATGATAAAAAATGACATTGATGACGATGTTGATATGGCCAATCCCTTCTACATCAATTATGAACTTGATGAAACAAATGTAGAGGTTGATGAAGAATAAGATAAATGATATCGTCGTCATCATCATCACCATAATAATGTTGATAGATTGGGTTGGTTTTCATTTATTTCAACCCTTGAAGCAAGTCTGTATAAAAATTTTGTTGCCCTAGAGGTGTGGTTAAGGAACCTAACTTTGTATGAGTAATAATGACATGAATATTAGTGAATTTTTAGGTAAGGCTATCATATATGGCTAGTATATATCGTGTTGTTTCCAATGATATGTGGTACATCACATGGTTCCTTAAATTTGAAGAGATATGTCTTTTTGAAGTTGGATGACCCTCATGAATATTCTAGAAGCCCCTAGAAGGTCAACAAAGAAGTCAATTATTCTAAAATCTCCTAGAAATTCATCAAGAATTTTACTAGTCAAAGTGGTTGTAACTAGGAGTTAATCATGGGTAAAGTTGTTGAAATAAGAAAATAATTAAAAATAAATTAGTTGCAACAAGAAGTGGTGATTTTACTTATGGGTAATGTAGTTGCAAGTGGGTAAAGTAGTTGAAAGTGGGTTAGTCCTAAAAGAGGGAATTTGGGTAAGACAGTTAGAAGATGACCCCTAAAGGAAGGAACTTGTAGAGTATAAATAAGAGAGCAAGAGACTCCCATTAGAACCTATTGATCACATTGAATATATATCTTGTGAAAGGATTATTACAGGTACTCATTAATACATCTAAAATTTCACAAGTCTGGGATAGCAAAGGAAGAGTGATGAAAAAGTTTCACAATTTTAGAAGGAAGTGGGAAGATTGTGAAAATCCCTGATTAGGGTCATCCCCATGTACCAAGTAGTAAATGTCTCATCAGGCATCCATGTGGTTCGCCTATATCCTATCACACGAGGCCCTACGAGACAGTCACCTTCATCACACAAGGCACTATTAGATATTAAGGATGAGGCATGGTTCATATTGTAGAGGCTAAGGAGAGGCTATAAGAAGTATGACAATGGTTAGGTATAACAAATCTATCTACGAGATCAAAAGGTATGTTATATGCTTGTGTGTAATTGGATGTTGGTTATTGTGTGAGATATGATTATGGGAGATTGATTATTTTACCTAGAGGGATTATTCGTTTTATGGTGCATATTGTATGAGACAGATCTACAGAGGTGCAGTGATGGTATTTTTTTGTTTTTCATTGGCACACTTTGTTAGGTATATTGTTTAGGCATATTGTAACGTTCCCCCGCCACCCACAAGCCGGGAAATTCCACTCTAGAACAATATTCCTTACTTTCATACTATGTTGTAACGTCCCCAGCCATCCATGACCGAGCCATGCTACCTGAGGGAACACTTTCATTCTCTCACAGTGGAACATACTGTAACATATGCAATATTCAACTAAGCTATGCCACATAAATTTTCTCTTTAAACTGCATGCAATTATAACATACACATGCAATAATCTTGAGAAATCTTTGAATATAAACTTAAACAAACAATTACATTATGTAAATATACGATTTCATACTGAAATAATAGTAAACACAGATATGCAGCATATACAGGGAAATATCCATAAACATACAGACAATTATAATCACACATATGATAAACTGTAAACATAAGCAGGTAAATAACAATGCAGCATGTAAATTTATCACACGATTGGTACTTATCTTGGAAATATTATAACCAACTGTGTACAAACCATCCACAAACCTCCTAGCCTTAGACTACACTATTCATCACTCTCAACAGTGAGTCACCCACGAGCTGGGACTGAACTCCACCTGGGTAAAGGGGTTCCTAACCAGGATAAAGGATCATGGACAACAATAAATACTTCATCTCAGGTGCTCACTCAAATAAGAGACTACAACCTCTCATTCCCCACATGCCTGTCCCACCCAAGGAAGTGTGCCCCTTCTTTGCTCAACAGTCCCTCGGCTACCCCACTTCCCTTCCAAGGCTTCGACAACAGGCCAAATAGGAAGTCTCAGAGCACTGTAGTTGCAGTTTAGCACCTTCAAGAAATCAATCCACAACAATTCTCTCACTCATATAATTTCTCACGGGCCTGACAACTCGCCTCTTCAATCTCGCTACCAAGCTAACCAGGTACACCAACTGGAATGGTTATGGAAATAGGCTCAAATACAGTGAAAATGGATGTCTCAAGGATAACAGATTATGTGAATGAAAATGGTTATGGAATCATTGAATGGATGACTGAGTGATGAGAGGAATCATCGTGAAGTTGATTGTGAAAGTGATGGTGAGAATGATGGTGAAGATGCTCGTAAGAATCCTCGTGAAAAAGTGACCAAATGAGCTAAGTCCCCACGATATGAATGCATGTCCCCAACTTGACACTTGTCATGTTGGAAGCTACTTTTCTTGTCCCCAACTTTAGAACTTAAGATAAAATAATTATCCATACTTTGTGTTTTAAATAAATATTGATATAATATTTCTTTTTGGCTTAATCTCTCTAGCTTATCCCTTTCCCTTAACTTTTTGCTGTCCCTTTCCCGAACTGGTGGAATTCAGTCCCCCATCTCTTTTATCATGGTCAGTCTGTGCACAATGATGTATTTTATATTAATCATGAGACATGTACAAGATAGGTGCACTGGCCTTTAACATATAGGTGCTCTGGCCTAATTCCAAAACATAAGCATCCCATCTTATAATAACTGGCTCACCAGCCTATAACATTGTTAAGAAAAAGTACTCAACACCTCAGAAAAAGTACTCAAAACCTCAGAGCTTATTGTTGATTCTCCCATACTTTTTTTGAGTACTTTGGAGAGCTTATTGTTGATTCTCAATGTGATCTTCCACTGCTTGAACTTTAGATTTTTCTCTTAGAGAAGAAGTGATGGAAGGAGGGTGGTATACATAAAGTGCCATAAATGGTGTCATTTTTGTTGCAGTATGAAAGGAAGTATTATACCACCATTCTGCCAAGGGAACCATTTGAACCATTTTGTTTGTTTATAAGAGACAAAGCAACGAAGGTAGCCTTCTAGACATTTGTTCACTATCTTGGTTTGTCCATGAATGTGGTGGCAACTATACTATCTTTGAAGGGATGAGAGAGTGCACAAAAGTGTGCGTACTTGGTCAGTCTATCAACAATCATTATGATGACACTCTTTCCTTCAGACTTCGGTAGCCTTGTGATGAAATCCATGGAAACCTCTTCCCAACTCTGACTTGGGATGGATAATGGTTGTAAAAGACCTGGGGTCTTAATTGTTTCCACCTTATTTTGTTGGCAAACCAAACATTCTGCCACAAACCTTTGAACATCATTTTTAAGGCCATCCAAAAAAAAATCCTTCTTGACTCTATGGTAGGTTTTGAAAAATCCTAAGTGCCCTCCTACTGGAGAGCTGTGAAATTCCAATAGTACCTTTTGTTTGAGTTAAGAGTTCTTACATAAATATAAGATATCTTTGTACCATAGTGAATACTTTTTCCATGTAAATGTATCTGATGCACTAGAATCCTGCTGCAACCTTTGAATGAGAGTCCACACATTTTTGTCATTCTTCCATTCATCCCTTTCTTCTATTATCCAATTGGGTTGGATCATCGAGATAGCACAGAGAAAGGCCTCAACATCTTCATCCTTTCTTGAGAGTGCATCTTCCGCAACATTTTTCTTCCCCTTTTTATAGACGATTTCAAAATCATAACCCAATATCTTGGTTACCCATTTTTGTTGTTCTTCTGAAGATAGTCTTTGTTCCAAGAAGTATTTAAG
>JZKD02S0460685.1:299305-317851 GCA_000966675.3 Picea glauca | reverse complement strand
GTACAAGATGATTCCAAATGAAAATGTCTCCTTGGTATATATAGGAGACTAGGAGGTATAATTACAACTAATGGAATAAAGCTGACATAAATAAAATAACATTACTAATGTAATAAGCCCCAATTAAGGGGTAATGAGCCAATATTAGGGCTTAACAAACACATATCATATACACAAGGTTCAATGACCTCTATACTGTGCGCACTTTAGTTACTGTGCATGGTATCTGGGAATGTGCACACTACATCATTTTACTGTGCAGTACATGCACGCACTATGACATGAAAGGTGCATTACAAAATGATGTCAAAAAATCTCACCAGCTTAAGTACACTTACATTACTTTTACAATTGGGTTTGACCGAGGGATATTACAATCCCCTCCCCTTATTTATTCACTATCCTCGGTGCATCATATACCCATATACAACAAATTTTTATTTTTTTTCAAAAATCTTCAAAAAGATGCAGGTATTTTGTACGCATTGCATCCTCATGCTCCCAAGTAGCATCCTTAGGAACGTACCAGGTTCATTGGACATTTACAAGCCCTATGGATCGATTCTAGAGCTGCTTGATTTTTCGGTCCAAAATGCACACCAGATGCACTTGAAAAGCGCCTTATTACTCCATCTGGATCACATTCCAATCAATAACATGATTAACATCAGGTATATGTTTCTTTAGCAATGATACATGGAATACATTGTGAACATACATAGATGAAGGCAATGCAATCATATAAGCAACTGGACCAATCCTCTCTAGGATTTCAAATGGCCCACAAAATTTGGCTGCCAACTTGGCACATCTTCCCAGCTTCAGGGAACTCCTATTAGCTTTCACATTCAAGAAAACATGATCACCCACTTTGAAATCTCTGTGGGTTCTGTTCTTATCGGCATAACTTTTCTCCTGTCTTGGGTAGCTTTTAAATTCTTCTTAAATTTTATCATTTGGTATTCCATCTCCTTTAGCAACTCTGGCCCATCTACTATCCTATCAGCTGGATTATCCCAACTCACTAGAGTATTTCACTTTCTGTCATAAAGTGCTTCAAATGGGCTCATCTTCAACGATGGCTGATACCCATTGTTGTAAGTGAATTCTACCAAGTGCAGGTAGTCTTCCCATTTCAATGGTTTGTCCATCACATGCATTTTCAGTATGTCTTCTATCACTTTGTTCACCCTCTCTGTCTCTCTATCAGACTTAGGATGATAAGCTGTACTAAAGTTCAGATTCGTTCTGAATTTTTTGAACAATCCTTTCCATAAATTCGAGGTGAATTTTGGGTCTCTGTCAGACACAATTGTTTTAGGAATTTCATGCAATCGTGCCACTTCCTTTATGAAAATATCAGCCACATCTGCGGCCTTGTGAGTAGTTTTTAGTGGAATAAAATGGGAATATTTTGCAAGATTTTCCACCACTACCATGATCGAATCATGCATATTTCCTATTCTAGGAAATCCCATAATAAAATCCATTGTCACCACTTCCCACTTCCATTAAGGAATGGGCAAAGGTTGTAGTAACCATGTTGGGTGCCTATGCTCATCTTTAATTTTCTGTAATTCCATACATCTAACGATGTATTCAGCGATCTCTCTCTTCATACCTGGCCAAAAGTAATGGCCCTTGATCACTTCCATGGTTTTCTAATATCTAGGGTGCCCTGCATAAGGGACATTATGCATTTCATGCAAAATCATACGAAGGTCATGGACATTTGGAACAAAAATTATGTTCTTGTGCAGTAGTATTCCATTTATTCCCAAATTATAATTATCCACCTTCTATGGTCTCTTACCCTACTGTAGCTTTGCTACCAATTCTCTGTATTGCAGATCTACATTTGCAGCCTCCAGAATTTTTCTTTTAATATTAGTCTGATACATGCTAATGGTTGTAGCATGTAGTTCATGCACCCTCCTACTGAGTGCATCATCCACTTTATTCTCTTTCCCCTTGATATGCTTTATATCAAAGTCATATTTGCTTAGAAATTCTAACCATCTGATTTGCCTAGCATTTATATTTGGTTGATCAAATAAATATTTCAGACCATTGTCATTTTTTCTTAGCTCAAACCTCTTCCCCATGAGTTAGTGTCTCCATTTCCTCAAGACATGCACTATGGATGCCAACTCCAAATCATGAGTGGCATAGTTTCTTTCATGTTCCCTCAGCTTCCTTGATTCATAAGATATAACAAACCTATTTTGACTAAGGACTCCACTAATTCCTTCATTACATGCATTCGTGCATACAATGAAGTCTTCATTTGTGTCTACAGTCCTTAATACTAGATCACTTGTCAATAATTGTTTAAAGTGTTGGAAACTCTTTTCGCAATCCAGTGTCCACTGAAACTTCACCCCTTTTCTTTGCAAGGAAGTGATTGGGTGTGCAATCTTTGAGAATCCTTCAACAAATCTTCTGTAGTAGCCTTCAAGACCCATGAATGATCTCACCTCTATGACATTCTTTGGCGCTGACCATTCTCTAATGTTTTCTATCTTCTCAGCATCCACTGATATCCCATCCTTTGAAATGATATGCCCCAAATAATGAATTTGTTTCTCATAAAATGAGAACTTGCTCAATTTGGCATACAATTGATGCTCCCTTAATACTTGCAACACCATCCTCAAATGATGTTCATGCTCTTCCTATGACTTACAATATATAAGAATGTCATCCAAAAAGACAATGATAAACTTGTCTAGATATTCTCGAAAAACACCATTCATTAAGCACATAAAATAGCGAGTGCATTTGACAACCCAAATGGCACTACTGTGAACTCATAATGACCATACCTTGTCCTGAAGGTGATCTTGTTGATATATTATTCTTTAATCTTTACCTAATGGTATCCTAATCTGAGATATATCTTTGAAAATATCTTTGCATCCTTCAATTGATCAAAGAGATCATCAATCCTTGGCAGCGGATGCTTGTTCTTAACAGTCACTTTATTCAACTGTTTGAAGTCAATGCACAATCTTAATGTTCCATATTTCTTTTTCACAAACAAGACTGGGGCACCCCAAGGTGACACACTTGCGCATATATACCCCTTCTTCAGAAGTTCTTCAAGATTCATTTGCAACTCCTTCAACTCTGGTGTACTCATTCTGTAAGGAGTCTTTGACACCGACATTGCTCCAGGCATTAGATTTATAGAGAAATCAATGTATCTCCTCAGTGGTAGTCCTGGTACCTCCTTTAAAACATCTTTGAAATCTTCCAGGACTACACAATCCTCCAAATTTGGCACCTTATCTCTAGGTGTCTCCGCCAAATGAGCTGCAATTATTTGACACCCTTTTCTGTAACATTTCTTCAGCTGTAATGCTAAAATTTCTCTAATGGTTACTGCACTGGGAATTCCTTGTACTTTCCTTAGTTTCCCTTCCTCGTCCAAGCAAGTAAATGATTTTTTGTGACAGTCTAAGAGAGTATGATGTTGGTCCAACCAATCCATCCCAATTAGACAGTCATAAGAACCTAAAGGTAAGATGTTCAAATCTACCTTAGTGTTCAGTCCATTCATGTCCATGAGGCATGACTTAACTATCTCATTAAATTTTCTTCTGGCTTCTGTAGCCAGCTACACCAACCAGGATTTCCCATGCTTGCTTCTTGGCAATTGCAAAATTTCAACCATCTTAGGGTCTATATAACTATGACTAGCTTCTGAATCAATTAAAATAGCAATGGTTTGGTTGTTGATCGTACCTTCCACTTCAATCATGTGGGACTAATACTCTACTTGCTTGTTGTCCAGGGCTGCATAAATCCTTGGCACATATCTACCCATGTCCTCCGCTATTTCATCTTGTTGTACATTGTGAACAACCCTACCTTTTTCACCTCTGTGAGGACAAACTTTGAACCTATGATCTCCTTTACAGTCCCAACATTGCATAGGTCGTTGTCTTGGCCTTTGACTCCCTGTGTCAATCGTTCTAGGTTATTTAGGTGTTTGTTGTCCCTGTGGATTATTTCTGAAGAATGGTGGCTTAGCTCCCTTCTTCCTCTGTTCCATCTTGAATTTCTTTTTGTCTTCCCAAGCCTTTTGGAAAGATAGCCTTTCTCTGTTTTGATAATATAGGCATTTAGCTCACCTTATGGTCTCTTCTAATATCTTGGGATCATCATACTGTATTGTGTCACTGATGAACGATGGTAATCCACTCAAATACCTTTGAATTTTGACTGTCTCATCCTTAATGAAAGAGACATATTTCAGCAGTTCTAGAAACCTTCTCTCATATTCATCTACGGTCATACTTTCAAGCTTGAGTTCAAAGAATTATTTCATTTTCTTGTCATAGTATCTCTTAGTCAAGTATTTATTCTCAAAAGACTTCTTGAATTCCCTCCAAGTAACACTTTTCTCTTTAATGTGTTTCACCTACACAATTTGATCCCACCACATGGAGGCCTTTTCCTTGAGTTGATAGATAGCAATTCTACCTTCTTCATGAGAAGAATAATTATGCAATTGAAAATACTTTCTCATGCCCAGTAGCCATGTTTCTGCATCTTCATCCTTCTTGTGCTCACCATCAAATGTAGGAGGTTTGATTTTGTTAATTTATCCTCATAGCTCATCCACCCCAGACCTCTTATGCCTTCTGACAAGGGATGGACTTGATTTGTTGCATGTTCTCTTATTGGTATGCCTTGGGGAGTGATGGTGGTGTCTGCTAACACTTCTTGCTTTTCTTTTCTCATCTGAAGGCTTGAGACTTCCATATTTTCTTAAGACACTCTCCTTAACCAATTTATTTTCTATTATGTTCAATCCCTCCAATAACTTCACATTGAAGTCATCTTATTGCTCCTTGGCTCTCATAAGCCTTTCATTATCATCTCTATGGATTTGGACATCCTTTTGAAAATTTTTAATGGTCTCTTCCATATTCATGTTTTCATTTCTTTCTTTTCCATGTCCATTGGAGTTTGTTCCTTCAATGCTCAAACCCACATCCATCACTCTACTCTCATATTGCTGACTATAATTCCCCTATGCCTCTTCCATTCCTATGGAATTTTCACTGGTCTGATCTTATCTAGTTGTTGTTAATTCTGCAAAATGTGTAGCCATCAAAACTTATCAGGCTAACAATTCAACAATTCATAAAAAAATATGAACTATCTTGGTTCCATATATACATCAGAATTATCTCTTCTGATTTCCTGGTGTTATCACCATGACAAATCTAGATAAGACCCAAGTCTTCATAACATAGACATGCGACGCCTTTAGAGATACATCTGGGTAGAAGGTAGTTTTCCGAAAACACTTTCGCCAAGATGCAGTATAACATGTTTCAATATGTCAAAACCACCACTCGTGGAATGGGCAACGGCTACTTAGATCACCCTGCTTCACTTGTTCGATACTTCACAACTATATGACACCAGCTGAATGCCACCATATAATGAACTCAAAAGCTAATCATTTGAAATGGATTAGCCAAGAAAGGAAACCCAACGCACTTGTACATAGTCTATTTTCGCTTAATAATTGGGATTCTATAACTACCAATCCTCAAGTATGAAGGCATCATCTTATCCAAAAATGGAGTAGTCTCCAAATTGCTCGACTTTTTGTTCTCTAAAAAAGCATTTCAGCATCCAAAAAATGAAGTACATGGACAAGGCTAAATCCAGTGAGACTGGTTATTCGGGCAACATGATAAAATTTCCTAAGAATAAGGCGGAAAGGGTACTTTCTCACATTCTAGCGACTAAATTCCACACAGAGCCAGATATAGACTTATAGTTGGAAGTCAGGATGAATCCCACTATGAACGATTTAGTCATCAGCAGGCCAACTGCTAAGAAGAAAAGGAGCAAGCAACAAAAGAAGGAATCCACAGCTGAAACGACCGAAAGTGTTGGAGAAAATCAACTGGTCTGGTTAGATTCTTTAAAGGAGGAGATCGCTAAGCTAAAATGAATCCTCGAATAAAAGTATATTTAAGTACATTTTTGGTTAGATGTTAGTGGAGGTAAGGGGCCCAGAGATGATATGCTTGTTCTTAAATGGTCCCTTTACAATAGGATAACTGTTATCATCCCCTTTTTGTAATTTTGTGATTAATATGATTATATAAATACAGAAGCGGATTTTGGGATTTTTATTACAAGATTTTAACTGGTGGTGTTACGAGTCTTGTATTCTTTCATAGTATGATTTTATTGTAAGATTATATTTCACTTTCATCTATCTGAATTGAAGGAATATAAAACTCAGAATTCTTTTTAATTAATGCTCTGATGCGGTTGTGTGTTTCTTTTTCCTTTAATATCATGCAAATTAAACTCAGACTCATCACCTTCCCAACGACTTAGAACACACTAAAATTCAACATGTACACCCATATTTATCGTGCATAGCAGAATCACAAGGTAAATCGTGCTTCCATGCACCTATATCCACTATGCATTTATTCTTTGTCGTGCCAATACCTGCGAGCACTACTTTTTCATTGTGCGCCAATATCCACTCTGCACAGTTTTGGTATCGTGCATTAATACTCCACATGCATTTCTCCCTATGCATTGCACCATGTCAAAGTTCAGTATGCCCCACCCCACACAATAATCTGTGTGCAACATTGAATACACTGTCATGAGACAACTTATACTCATACTATGCGCGCACCAACCAAACTCCTCTATGTTTTGTAATGCTTGTGCACCCCATGTGCACATTATTATGTGTGTGCTCACCGCACAATGATAATTTCAATGCATGTATCTGAACACAATATTCTTCCACGCAGTGCCAAAATTTACCGCACACACCTACACACCAACATTTTCCACGCAATGCCAAAATTTACCATGGACGATCTGTGACTTGAAATTGGTCACTTTGAAATTAATCTTCTATGAATATTTGCTTCAATTGAACCTCTCTGGCCCATCCAGGCTCAGTGTTGGAATTGAGGATCTGATACCAATTTTTAACGTTCCCCCACCACCCATAGGATGAGAAATGCCACTCCATAACAATCTTTCATGCTCTGATACTATGTTGTAATGTCCCCAACCATCCATGACTGGGCCACACTACTCGAGGGAACAATTTTGTTCTCTCATAGCGGAACATACTATAACATACCCAATATTCAGCTGAGTTATGCCACATAAATTTTCTCTTTAAAATGCATGCAATTATAACATACACATGAAATACTCTTGTGGAAGCTTTGCATATAAACTTAAACAAACAATTACATTCTGTAAATATACAATTTCATACTGAAATAACAATAAACGCAGATATGAAACATATACAGGGAAATACCCATAAACATACAGATAGTTATAATCACACATATGATAAACTGTAAACATAAGCACGTAAATAACAATTCTACCTCGGGAAGCATGTCATGTATTTAGGTGGTTTTTCGGCACATGGTTTATTCTTATGGTTTTTCTATTTCTGGTTAAGGAATTAGGGTTTTGGACTAATCCAGGTCATTGGGTTAGGGTTTTGGATGTTGTTGGCTCCTATATGTATTTTGTATTGTAAACATTGTAACACAATGAATGAACATAGAATATCCTGGTTTTCCTGGTTTGGGTTTCCAGGGGAAAAATCTCTATGTAATGTTTGTATTTTCCATTGTATCTTTTTTGTTCTTTTATGAATATCTGTTTGCAGTAGATATTGTACAAGGTTAGGATTTACAAGCAGCTCCAGTGTCGAACGCTCCTTACAGAATGAGTACGCCATAGCTGAAAGAACTGCAATTGCAGCTTGAGGAGCTCTTGAGGAAGGGGTATATATGCCCAAGTGTGCCACCTTGGGGTGCCTCGGTCCCATTCATGAAGAAGAAGGATGAGACACTAATATTGTGTATCGATTTCAGACAATTGAACAAAGTAACTGTAAAGAACAAATATCCTCTGTCGAGGATTGATGACCTCTTCGATCAGTTGAAGGATGCAAAGATATTTTTGAAGATATACCTCAGGTCGAGATATCACCAGGTAATTATAAAGGATGAATACATTAGCAAGTATTACTTTATAACAAGGTATGGTCATTACGAGTTCATAGTGGTGTCGTTTGGGGCTGTCAAACGCACCTATTTCTTTTATGTTCCTGATGAATGGTGTATTTAGGGACTATCTAGACAAGATTGTCATAGTCTTCCTGTATGACATTCTGGTGTATTCCAAGTCAGAGGAAGAGAATGAACAACACTTGAGGATGGTGTTGCAAGTGCTAAGAGAGCACCAACGGTATGCCAAGTTGAGCAAGTGCTCATTTTATCAGGTGCAGATCCATTACTTAGGGCATATTATTTTGAAGGATGGGATAGTTGTAGATCTTGAGAATATTGAGGCCATCAGAGAATGGTCAGCACCGAAGAATGTGAAGTCAGATCCTTTATGGGTCTATCTAGTTATTACATAAGGTTTATCACAGGGTTCTCAAGGATAGCTCACCCTATCACTTACTTGCAAAGGAAGGAGAAGAAATTTTAGTGGACAGAGGTATGTGAGAAAAGATTTCAGCAATTGAAGCAACTGTTAACCAATGCTCCAATCCTGAGGATTGCAGATCCAAATGAATATTTCATGGTGTGAACAGATGCATGCAAAGAAGGACTAGGAGGAGTCCTTAGTCAGAATGGATTTGTAATTTGTTATGAATCTAGGAATTTGAAAGAGCACGAAACGAACTATGCCACTCATGATTTGGAGTTGGAAGCCATAGTACACGCTCTAAAGAAATGTAGGCATTACCTCATGGTAAGGAGGTTCGAACTGAGGGTAGACCATATTGGTATGAAGTACTTGTTTGATCAGACAAACTTGAATGCTAGACAGAGTAGGTGGTTGGATTTTCTATGTGAATACGATTTTGATATCAGGCATATCAAAGGGAAGGAGAATAATATGGTTGATTCACTCAGCAAGAGATTACATGAATTACATGTTATGGCCATTAACATATACCAAACTAATATTAAAGACATAATTTCGGAGGCTGCAAATACAGATTTGCAGTACAGGGATTTGGTAGCAAAGCTACAGCAAGGTAAGATGCCACGGAAAGTGGACAATTATAAAATGGAAACTGATGGAATACTTCTATACAAGAACAAAATTTATGTACCCAATGTCTAGGACTTGAAACTTATGATTTTGAAAGAGATGCATAATGTGCCTTATGTTAGGCACCCTGGATATCAAAAGACTATGGCAGCAGTCAAGGGCCATTACTTTTGGCCAAGTATGAAGAAAGATATTTATGAATACATCATTAGATGTATGGAGTGCCAGAAGGTTAAGGCTGAGCATAGGCACCCAACAGGATTGTTGCAGACTTTACCCATTCCTGAGTGGAAGTGGGAGGTAGTGACAATGGATTTCATCACAGGATTGCCCAAAACAGGCAAGCAACATGATTCAATCATGGCGGTAGTGGAAAATATTATGAAATATTCCCATTTCATTCCATTAAAGACTACTCACAATGCAACGGATGTTTCCAACATCTTTATGAAGGAAGTGGCATGATTGCACATAATTCCCAAGACAATTGTGTCTGACAGAGACCCAAAATTTACCTCAATTTTTTGGAAAGGGTTATTCAAGGGGTTCAAAAAGAATCTGAACTTTATCATAGCCTATCATCCTGAGTCTGATGGGAAAATAGAGCGGGTGAATCGAGTGATAGAAGGCATATTGAGGATGTATGTGATGGATAAACCATCGAAATGGGAAGACTACCTACACTTGGTAGAATTCGTCTACAATAATGGGTATCAAGCATCGTTGAAGATAAGCCCATTTGAATCAATTTATGGTAGAAAGTGAAATACTCCAGTAAGCTAGGGCAGTAGTTGAGCCAAAGTTTCTCAAGGAAATGGAAGAACAGATGCTAAAAATTAAGCAGAATTTAAAGGCTACACAAGATAGGCAGAAATGTTATGATGATAAAAATAGAACCTACAGAGAGTTTAAAGTGGGTGACCATGTTTTCCAAAAAGTGAAAGCCAATAGAAGTTCCCTGAAGATGGGAAACTGCTATTTAAGGATTAATCCGTAAGTGCGGACACGAACCGATATCCCTAGATCCACCTGGATCTAGAACAAAACAGGATAGAATACTACTCTTTCCCTAGATATAGCCTATTGAGTGAATTAAGAGATGAAGGAATATGGACATACCTTATGAGCTCTTTCCTAGGTCTCTGTTGTTCCAAGCTTTTCTCCGATGCTCTTGCTCCGTTCAGATCATGACATAACAAACCAATCAAAGTAAAGGCAGATTAATGTATTCAATGGCTAGTCTATACATGTGATCAAGGAATCATGTAATAAAGTGACATCATCTTTATGGGAAAGGGACATATTACTGTATTGAATTAATTGAAAGTGAAACATACAACCTGAGCCTTGATGTCGTAGGTCTCCTTTCGATGGCTCCTAGCTCTGACACACACACTTGCTCATGCATGAAGAAAATCAACCACTTGTGATGACCTTGCTGTAGTCTCTTGCTGTTGTAGCATCAGTCCTTCATACAGGCTTTCAACAATTCTCCAATCAATCTCTTGCTAGCTTGCTTCTTGTAACCTTTTCTATGAGCCATCCCCTCAATATATAGGAGAAGATAATTTAGTTGCTTGGATAAGAAATGATCCCAATAAATCTGGAATGCCAGTAATTGAACAACCATTCATTAGCCAACTCATGCTACTCGAAGATTCTCTTCTAGAAGGCTCGAGAAATTCATCTTTTTCCTCTTTAAAAACATGTTCGCACCCTGTCAATGATTACAGTGTGAATTATCCGCACTATGGCTTAATGCAGCCTGCGAGAAGTAGGAATTCTCGCAGGCAGCTATATAGGTAGCCTGCGAACTATTTGAAAAATATAGTTTTTGGAATAAGACAAGTGCAACTTTTCTCAGGAAAATAATCTTATAGAAGAGCTTGATTTTCAATCATCATGACCTCATCATGACATCATCACAATGACCAAAATTGCGGATAACAACTGCGCCAAGTTGGCAGCTATATTTTGTGGGCCGTTTGAAATCCTAGAAACGATTGGGCCAGATGCATATATGGTTGCATTACCTGCATCCATGACTGTACATAATGTGTTTCATGTTTCATTGCTTAAAAAATATATACCTGATGCTAATCATGTAATTGATTGGAATGTGATTCAGCTGGAGCAAGAAGGTGTCTTGCAAGTGCATCATGTGTGCATATTGGACCGAAAAAGAAAACATCTACGGAATCGAGCCATAGGGCTTGTAAAGGTCTAGTGGACCTAGTACGGTCCTGAGGACATGACTTGGAAACATGAAGATGTTATGCGGGTAGAATATCCACATCATTTTTGAAGATTTTGAAAATCTTGTTGATGTTGTGTAAAAGTTGCACTGAGGACAATGCAAAAACAAAGGGAGGGGATTTTAATATCCCTGAGGATGAGCCATGTTGTAAGTCATGTTTATGAATTGTAAATCATGTTTTGTAGGTTGGTGAGCCGAGTATTGATAATTTGGTGGGATTATGTGTTTATTTTCCTAAAGAGCCTAAGTGTTAAAGGCCAGGAGCCTGCTTTTGTATATGTAATTATGCAAAAAATTAATAAACATTAAACATCATTGTGTGCAGACCAACCACAAAGAAAGAGTGAAGGGGGACTAAGCTTCCACAAGTTGGGTAAGGGAAAGGGGGCTGAAATATTGGAAAGAGAGGCTAAGGTAGGGGGCTTAAGTCCTTGGTAATAATAATTTATTATTATTCCAAATTTGTGTGACAAACATGTTTTCATCCTAAGTCCTTGGAGAGGCAACGCATGCATCTCCAACGTGTGCAAAAGGGAACACATACTTGATGGAGTGCATTGAGCTTCATGGGCGACATGTGTCAGCCCAGGCACATGAAATTTAAGCCAATAATTGAGCCATGATGGGAGTTTGTCCTCCATTCTTGCATCTTCTATTTGAACCATGTTGCCTTTGCGTCTGATCTCTGCATGCATACCTCACGCGGCTCTGAAACCCGAAACCATGAGACCTCTGAGATCGACTAGTGTATTCCCATGAATTTCGTTTGGTCTCTGCGTTTGGCCTCCATCATCGACCTCTACATAATTTTCTTGTCACACATCCTGAAACTGGTAATCCATGGGTCGATATGTGTCTTTTGTGGAACCTGGCATATAGGTAATCACCTGAGCGTGTTGTGTCTTAGCGTTCGGTCGTTGCCATTTTCAGGCCTATGCCCATTTTCTATTGTGGGTGTCATCATTTTTTCAACTGAGTGTTGATGTTGTTGCGGTTGCCCTCACCTTGTTGGAATTGAGTTGAAGAGTGTGTTGAAGAAGTGGGTTTTTAGGCCCGTGGTATAAGAGGCATGTTGTTAGGCCTATGAGCAGCTCTCTCTAGGTGAGAGAGCTTGCTGGGAAGTGGTTTTGTCCCAGAGAGAGTCCAGCACCAGCTACGGAGCTCTGAGAATTCCCGATCAGGCTTGTTGTCAAGATCTAGAGAGGGAGGTGAAGCACCGATGGACTGTGTTTGTGAAGGTGTATACTCCCGTGTGGAACAAGCATGTGGGGAATGCGAGTCTATGAGTAGTGGGCGTAAGAGGGCTCCTGGAGAGAATCCTTCTGGTTTCCCTGTGAAGTTTTCTTGTAACCTCAGCCTAGTCTTAGATTCCCTTTCCTTGGGTGGATATTAGTCCTAGCTCGAGGGTGATCCACTGCTGAGCATGATGAGAAGCGTGGTCTAAGGCTGGGAGGTTTGTGGAAGGTCTACACGTAGTTGGTGGAGTTACTATAGTTTCAAAGATAAGTATTATTATTTGTTTAATTTCAATTAAAATGCATGTTTGTGATGCTTGTAATATAATCATGTATCCCTCTAAATGTATGAATTACTGTTAATTCCATTAATTCTGTATGTTAGCAGTAATATTTTTATTACTCTGTATTGTTGGTTAAATTTCATTAAATGTGTTAATTTGATTTAATGCATGTTATATAAATATATATATGTATGTGAATGTTTCACATAGTGTTGGCCTTTGGTTATGGAAGTAAGTGAATATTAAGGAAGAAAAGACAAAATGTGAACTGCGCAGAACACACAGTCACTATTACTCGGTCGAAGTGATCAAAAGAGCATAAAAGACTGAGAGAATTAAAAGGAAGCAAGTCATTGGATGAGGAGATCAAGGATGAAAGATCAGCAAGAAATATGGATCGTGGACAACTCAGCAAGAGGAAAAATCCATTGATGGATTCTTCGGAGCACTGTGCGAGAAGGAAGGAAAGAAAGGCTAGCGAAGCCCTGAGAACGTGGGTCAAGTTGACCTAGTGTTTTGGACACATAGGATTTTGGTATATAGGTTTTTGACACCTAGGTTTCGACCTAAGACTGTCGATGAGTGATTGTAATATATAAATAAGAACCTAGATGAGGGAAGAGGGTTCAATTTAGTTTTTTTATTGGCATGAGTGATTATTGTATGAGAGAGAGAAGTGCTAAGTGTAAGAGCTTTCTGGTATTGTAATATCCCCAACTAGGTGCAGAGATCAAGTCTTGCAGCTGGGTGTGCAACAAGGGGAGGGATAGAGAGAAGAAGAAAGAAGATCTGCTAGTTAAGAGAGCAGACAAGAACTATATGCTTCATCTTAATATATTATAAAGTACAGTTCTATGGATGTATCCCTAGAGAGAGGGTGAACCGCATATATTTTGTGTTGTGTGTGATTGATGATCTATTCTTTGTCATTTGGTTTACTGTTATTGCATCACTGTGTTAGATCTGATAGATAGTTGTGTGGAATATTTTTGAGCTAATAAGTGATATATAACTGTTGTGTTTTTCTCATATTGGATCCACTTGATATCCCCTTGGTTGTATACACATCTGCCCTGCAACCCTCCCATTGCTACTTTAGGTGAGACTGCATCTTCTTCGCAGGTGCTGCTGAAAGGGCTAGTAGTTAGGGCTTTGTTGGTGCATTGAACCTTGGGTCTTCCCCTGTGCCAACAAATGGTTCTGTTGTACGGACCATAATCTTCTTGAGGGAATGTCAAGGTGGTTTCCATCGAAGAAAAATATTCAGAAGTGGATATAATATCAAGAAAAGGACTTTGTTGAATCCCATAACAATAACCCTAGTCTTAGTACAAAGGATTGGTTGGAGAGATATATATTTACTGATATACATGAGATTTTCTTTGGAGGAATCCATCAGGAGCTATATGAGTGGCTAGCTAGGTTAGCAGATACCCAATTTGAGATCATATCTAGGCCACCTATGGTCTGGACGTCGGCGCTAATCAAGAAGGTCAAGAGAGTTGATAACGTCATGTCAAGAGCAGTAGATCAGTGGTTTGATAGCACCATTGGAGGGTATATCACTGAGTTTGTTGTTGACAAAGTAGAGTCATATAGCCAAGCCGAGATATATTTTGTCAAGGGACACAGAGGAAAAATTTTACATTTTCTGAAGTTGAGGATCAAGATGTTATTGCATGAGAAGAACATCTTGAAGATACAATAGTTGTCTGATTGGAAAAGGCTAATGTTCAAGAATTCAGACAGCGACAACAACACAAAGGCTAGACATATGCATAGTGGGAGAGTGTTCAAAGAAGTTCCTCTCATGAACTTGTTTAAGCAAAACTACGGGGATGAGGGTTTCTAAAGTGGAGAAGAGGCAGATATGATAGACGAGGAGCATCCAGAGGAAGGGAAAGTTGAAGAACCTCGTCGAGAAAAGCTAGAAGCTTCAGGAACTGCATCGACTATCGAAGTAAGTACTATTAATCCTATTGTTTTTTCAGCAACATAGTAGTCAGAGTAATCAGAGTCACTAGAGCACTCAGAGCACTGTCACTAGTAGTATACCACATACTCAGTCCAGAAACCTAGGAATATCTATGGCAGACAAGATGAGGTTACCCACCTTTAGAGGAGACGGATCTGAAGACCCTGAACAACATTGGTTTCTCTATGAAGCTGTGTGGAGTATTAAGAATATCACCAATGAATCTAACAAATGAGCTCAGTTTAGTACCACTCTAAGAGATTGTGCACTGAGCTGGTACATGAAAATTTTCCAAGGAGCTACACCTAAACCAATGAATTCCATTAAGACTTCACTAATTGATAAATTCAAGAGACCTAAGTCAAAATCGCAGTGCATTACAGAACTGAAAGAAATCAAGAAGAGAATAGTTGAACCAGTATGGGAGTTCGATCAGAGATTCAAGACCTTGATAGGCCATCTGAGTTTTCAAATCTTAGATGAGTAGAACAAGGAATGGTTCATTCCTTCCCTCTTACCACACATCAGAGTTCCTCTAATGTAACAGAATATTGCTTCGCAAGTTGAGGCACTAGAGATAGCCATGAAGTTATAATTAGCCCTTATGGGAGAATCCAGCTCAGGTATGAGTCAAATGTTGACTCAACTAACTAGTTTGTCTCTGCACGTCAAAGATATGAAGAAAGATAAGGGAAAAGATAAAATATAAGACATATGGTGTGTCAAATGCAAATCAGAAGGTCATGACAAGGATCATTGTCCCCTATTCCATGAATACTTGGCCTCTAGATTTCCGATCCCTTTGAAGCAAGTCACTCTACCTTAGTGCGAGGTATGAAGAAATAGACATCGCCCTGGTGAGTGCTACTACATGAAAAAATATGTTCAAACACCCACAAATTTGTATTTCATGTTCTGTAAGTCCATGGGACATGATGATAGGGATTGTAGGGTTTATGATGTCATGCATGAAAGGTCAAGGGATATGTAAAAAATTCAAGGTGAAGTACAGCAAGAACGCAACACTACACAATATAACTCCCTTGGCAGAGGAAAATTCAACCCTCGGGGGGGATTCTGAGGAAGACCAAGAGGAGGAGGGTGGGTCGAGGTTGAGGAAAGATAATTTGTTATAACTGCGCACAACCATGACACTTGGCAATGGATTTTCAGGACCCTTGTACCACTTGAAGCTATTGCAACTCCTTCAAGCATGTTATCAATGAATGTCCAACATTGCTGGCTAAACTTCAAGAGAAATGGGGACCTCAGCAAAATCTGTAGATACAATTGATCAAAGAAAAACCTCGTAGAGAAGACCCTAGAGTCACTGTTATCACTAGAGGAGGCACTTTTACAGGAGAATATAGAATGACCCAAGGAAAGACTACAGAAGAATCAGGAATCAGGAAAGATGTAGAGAAGACACAAACTTTTGATGCAAAGAAAGAAAAACAAATGTTCGAGGAGGAAAGAAGAGAATTCAGGGGAAACCAAGGTTCTTCATCAAAGACACGACCAGAAGTAAGAGAATGTGGAATTCCTCTAGCATTTGATCAATCTGCTTCACCCGAAGATGGAAAAGAGGCAAGTAAACTTGTTAGTTTCTTGTATACATTTATAAAGCTGATTAAAAATGAGAAAGATATACAAGAACTGCAAAATTTGGTCAGACAGTATGAGATACGTAGGGTAGATCCTTTATTGAATAAATCATTACATCAACTATCCAAGAAGAGAAGGACAAATAAGGAACTACACCTGAATGCTTTGATTGGAGAATATTATATAGACTATGTGGTCCTCCACTTAGGATCATAGGTCAATGTCATGATGAAGAAAACCTGGGCACTGATGGGAAAAACTAAGTTGATGTATTCCCCTATTAGGCTTAGGATGGATAACCAATAGGTAGTAATACCCTTTGGCATATTGGAACATTTCCCTGTGGACATCGATGGAGTAAGGATGTTTGCAGACTTTGAGGTAATTGAGATAGTTGATGATAGTTGTCCTTACCCTGCATTGTTAGGAATTTATTGGGCTTTCAATAATTCCACTATGGTCGATTTAAAGAAAAGATGAATGAAGTTTGAAGGAGATGGCCTTAGGTTCATGACACCTTTAGATCCCGATGAAGGTCAATGATACACTAAGCCCATCAGAGAATAAGACCGTGCCTATGAACTGGAAAACATATACAAATTAACAACTAGACAACAGGATTATATTAATCCTAGGGTGGATGGAAATTTGAGCTGGCAAAGTGATAGAACATGGTCATCAGATTCATAAGAATCACTAGAGAATTGGCAGAACAAACTGTATTAAGTATCTACAAGGAGATGCGCTAGATTAACCAGAGAAGTACGCTGGATCGGAACCACAGTAAGTAACTTACCCACCTTTGATGGTATGAATCCTTTAGAAACCTTCTTGTCAGACTTTGAAGAAAGTGTACCCACATAACAATGCTTGTTGGCAATGGATGAGGCCTTGAAAGCAACACCAACAAGATGTTGGGGGACACACAAAAACAACATTACAGAATGGGTACAATGTCGTACCCTAATGACTACGTAGTTCTCAGCATATGTAGAAGGCTGTGAAGTTCTATATACAAGACAAAGTTGTCCAAAGGACCATGTGCGAAGTTGCGAGGAAGCCTAGAGAAATATTCCTTATGAGGAATGGGTGCACAAATTCATTAACAAGCTGTACACAACCCCTATTAACTGGTACCTTCAAGCAGAGCTATGCCTCATCACTGCAAATTGGGAAGGTGTTCGCGGTCAATCTGTCACCAGGTGAGCAAAATGGAGACCGCTCTACATGCCCTGTTGGGTTCACCAAGGAAGAACATCTGTGGCAGCAAGGGTTAACAGAAAACAGAAAACAAAACAGAATACAATCTATCTAACAACTGAAAGCAAATAACAATTCGAAAATAAACAAAAACATCAAACGTGAGACAAGGGAGTCATCAATGGTTTCAAGGCTTGATCTATTAGAGAAACCAGAGCACACGCTGAAGACAGAGATAGGGGTTCCCTCTCCCTCCAGCGGAAGGACCTTCGGAGCCCTCAACACAATGCTTTCCTTACAAAATGAATAGAACTAAACTGAGTGATGAAAGAACTCTGGGTTAGGCCGCTGATGGATTGCTTGTCAAAGACTGAGCTATGAATCATCTGGACATCGTAACATTGCTTTGAATTCTCTGCTAAAACAATGAGTCTTCACGGCTATTTATAGCAATTTTCAAGGCGGTCACGTAACCATCTTCCGGTGTAAACAAGGACCTATTTAGGGTTCACTTAGAACATTAATTCGCCAAATTTGCAGAGCCGACCCTGATCTGAGGGTCAAATCATCTTGGGGGCCGGTCCACAGGCGGTCGGGAGGCCAAATTAAGCAATTAATGCGCCGTATTAGCAGATGTGCGGCTTTTTGTGTTGACAGGCACGCGTCGGGGCGCCCATGCGCTAGTAAGACGTTTTTGTCCCGCGCATATGCGTGCGCATCAAGCTGCTGTAAAGCGCCCTTCAATTTTTGGTTACTTTGTATAGTTTTTTGACCCTTCTGGAATGCTGTGAACTTAATTCAGTGCCATGAATGACTTCATTGTTGTTTTGATGATGTGGAGTTCTTTTCGCCATGTGCAGACGAAATTTCAGTGATAACAGATGCCCC
>JZKD02S0460685.1:268654-284563 GCA_000966675.3 Picea glauca | reverse complement strand
ATGATTTTCAGATCGTAGTTAATCCAGGAATAATGAACAAAGGTCCTGACCACTTGTCGAGGTTGGAACAAGGAGAAGAGACGACTATTTTAGAGGACACACTGTCGGATGCAAATATACTATCCATTAGAAAAATTGCTGACCACTTCACAGAAATAGTCCAGTTCCTATCAAAAGGAATGGCACCTAGTGAATATACCATCACCTAAAAGAAGCAGCTAGTAGTGCGTGCTGCAGACTTTTCACTTATAGCGGGACAGCTATACAAGATGGGACCTGATGAGATATTGAGGAGGTGTGTTATGGAGGTAGAGAGACCATTTATCCTCCCTGAATCTCATGAAGGAATCACAGGAGGACACTACGCAGGGAAGGAAACTATGCAGAAGGTTCTTAGGGATGGCCTTTGGTGGCCTACTCTACACAGAGATGTTAAAGACTATTATAGATCCTGTGATGCATGCCAAAGAGTTAGGAAACTGTCCAAAAGAGATGAAATGTCATTAGCACCACAACTGACCTTAAAGTCATTTGAGAAGTGGGCAATTGACTTTGTAGGACCTATAAACCCACCGAGAAGGCGCATAGGAGCAAGGTACATAATTACTGCGACAGAATATTTGACTAGATGGGCTAAAGCAAGAGCAATTAAGGATTGTAGTGCCACTACAACTGTGTGCTCCATATTTGATGACATCATAACTATGTTTGGATACCCGAAGACCTTATGAGTGATCAAGGTACACACTTCATCAATAAGACCATTGAATCCTTGACTGAGGAATTTGCAGTCCACCATTAGAAGAGCATGCCTTACCATTCACAAGAAAATGGGATAGTTAAAGCATTCAACAAGATATTGGAGACAACACTAACAAAGATTTGCAGTGTCAACAGAGATGACTTGGATTTAAGAGTACTAGCGGTACTTTGGGCCTATAGAACCACTTGCAAGAAACTCACAAAGCATACCCGTTTTAAGTTGGTGTATGGTCTTCAAGCTGTTGTCTTAATGGAATATTTGGTACCAATATTAAGAATCATTTCCTTTACAGATATGGATGACACTAGCGCTACTCAAGAAAGGCTTGCACAGTTGGTCGAACTAGAGGAAGAGAGATTTATTGCGGGATTCCATTAGTATGTATAGAAGAAAAGAGAGAAGGCCTACCATGAATAACATATCAAGAATAAGGCATTTAAGCAAGGCGATCTAGTACTGGTATATGACAGTAAGTTCATAAAAAATCATGGGAAGTTTAGAATGCATTGGCTTGGGAAATAGGAGGTCACCTATGTTACAGAAGGAGGAGCTACACAGTTGAAGACTTTGAATGGAGAATGGAAGGAAGGATTAGATAACAAGAGCCGGTTGAAATTGTGTTGTGACAACCAGCTGCCTCACAGCTCTGAGTAAAAAAATAAGGAAAAGGGTCTAGGTACCAGGTGCAGTTGAAACTGGGTACCAGACATAGAAAAGATAGTTTGCACAAGGAAGGAGAGGAGGCATAAAGAATAAAGCAAAGGCTACACTGCGCAGTCTAAATTTGAATTCAAACTGAAGGATCATATCTGAAGTGCCTTGGGATGAGCCACAGGTGAGTGTTGGGGGCATGATGGCCATTGGTTATGGAAGTAAGTGAAGATTAAGGAAGAAAAGATGAAATGCGAACTGTGTGGAAGACACAGTGACTGTTACTGGGTTGAAGTGAGCAAAAGAAAAGAAACAACGGAGTGAAGTAAAAGGAATCAAGCCATTGGACGAGGAGATCGAGGATGAAAGATCAGCAAGAAAGATGGATCGTGTACAACTCAACAAGAGGAAAAATACACCATTGGATGCTTTGGAGCACTGGGCAATAGGGAAGGAAAGACAGGCTGGCAAAGACTTGAGAACACACATCAAGTTAACCTAAGGTTTTGGACACCTAGGGTTTTGGTATCTAGGGTTTTTAAACCTAGGTTTCAGCCTAAGGTTGTTAGTGAGTGATTGTAATGTATAAATAAGAACCTAGATGAGGGAAGAGGGTTCATTCTAGTTTTTTTATTGGCATGAGTGATTACTGTATGACAGAGAGAAGTGCTAAGTGTAAGATCCTTTTGGTATTGTAATATCTTCATCTAGGTGCAGAGATCAAGTCCTACAGCTGGGTGCGCAAGAAGGGGAGGGATAGAGAGAAGAAGAAAGAAGATCTGCTAGCTAAGAGCATAGACAAGAATTATATGCTTCATATTAATATATTATAAAGCACAGTTCTATGGATGTAACCTTAGAGAGAGGGTGAACCACGTATGTTTTGTGTTGTGAGTAATTGATTCTCTATAATTTGTCATTTGGTATACCGTTATTGAATTACTGTGTTAGATTTGATAGATAGTTGTGTGGAATAGATCTGAGCTAATAATTGATATATAATTGTTGTGTTGTTCTCGTATTGGATCCACTTGATATCCCCTTGGTTGTAGACATATTGGTCCTACAACCCTCCCATAGCTACTTCGGGTGAGACTTCATCTGCTTTGTAGGTGCTGCTGAAAGGGCTAGTAGTTAGGGATTTGTTGGTGCATTGTTGTAGCATTGAACCCTGGGTATGCCCCTGTGCCAACTCATAGTAGTGTTTCCCAGTCATGGGAGTGATGGCCCGAGACATTACAATAACCATGGATGAACGACATGGAATTTTCACAACCTATGAAATTAGAACCGAACAGGAGAATCCAGTTACAAAAGAATCAACATTCACCAATAATTCAAAGAAAAAGGGAAAGAAAAATTAGAAGGAAAATATCAGCAGTAGTGACATCTCAAAAGATGATGAAGAAGTAGCCAACTTCATCAGAAGAATGAAAAAGGGAACCAGAGGAAGATATAGAGGTAATATTCCATTGATTTGTTTTAATTGTGATGGTATTAGTCATTTTTCTAACAAATTTCCTCCTAAGAAAAACAAAAGAAATGAAGAATATGATTCAAATAGAAAAAATATATATAAAGGAAAAAGAACCAAAAAGAAATTATTCAAGAAACTTTCCTACACAAAAGAAGATAGCTCCTTGTCTGACGAAGATGAAGTCACTGAAAGTGAGACATAAAGAGTTATATTCATGGAAGTAGAATACTTTGATAAAGAATAAACCAAAGAAGAATATGAAGACTGGGTAGAGGTTGACTACAGAGAATAATTGTTGAGTTCCATATATGTTATAAAAAGGGAAAAGAAGAAGAAAAAAATCACCACAGGAAGAACTAAAAATAAAAGAGAAACACAAAATTCCAACTCTGAAGAATTAGAGAAAATGATCTCTAATTTAAAAATTCAAGTTGAAGACAACAAAAGAATTGAAGAAGCACTCAAAGAAAATTTGGAAGAAAAAGATAGGATCATTAGAAATTTGGAAGAAGAGATTGTCACAATGAGAAAAGACCTTCAATGAAAAAACACACAAAATATATCTAAGGTTTGGGATAACATTATCAAAAGTCAGAGGCCACATCATACAAGTCCAAGCTAGGAGACAATCAAACATAAATAGGATCAAGTTCCAAATTAACAGATCAAGAAACACATCTGAGACACTATGCAGAGATGGTTAGAGGAGATAATAAGTTTTACAAGGAAGATCACATGGACACTCCTCCACCTAAAAGAGTCATATTTCATAATCAATGATAGCCAGAAACAAGCAGGCCTCAAGAAGAAAAAGGATTCAGAAGAGTAACTCCTTCAAGAATATCTTCGACTCCCATGCATCAAACTATCTTTTTTGGTTTATGTTATGCATGTAATAATTTTGGACATAAATCTGTAAATTGCATAGAAAATAGAAAATAGAAAAAACATAAACAACTTTGAAAATCATGCACAAAATGGTTATCCAAGAAAGCCTAGTGAAACACAGAGAAGAATATACAAAAGGTTTGAATCCTTGAGCACTAAAGTGGAATTATACAAGTGCAACAACTTTGGACACGTGGCCAAAGATTGTAGAATGACATTCTCTTTTAGAGAATCACAACGGAATAACAAAAGTCACAGATATGAACCTCAGTAGAGAATATGGATAAGAAAGAAGAATCAATATAACAATTAAGAATGCACACTTGCTCTACAAGATAAACACAAGAAATGTGGTTGGTATGTTTACAGTGGCTACTCAAAGCACATGATAGGTGATGAGGATGGTTTATAAATTTTAGAAAGGAAAGATATGGATCAGTCTCCTTTGGAAACGACAACTCAACTAGAATCAATGGAAATGGCATAGTCAGAATTGGAAACAAGAATACCAAGGAAGAAAATGTTTTACTAGTGGAACATATGAAACATAATCTTCTTAGTGTAAGTCAAATGTGTGACTAAGGTCACAAACTTATGTTCAATTTATATAAGTATGAGATAAGAAAAGAAGGTCAGGAAAATTGGTTGAAATAGCGGTAAGAACTTCAAGCAACATATATGTATTAAGTGAAATTGGAAATGAAAAGTGTTGTCTAGGAAAGGAAGATGAAGTTTGGCTATGGTATAGAAAAATGGGTCACATAAACTTCGATAACCTCGTCAAATTCAACAAAAAGGAAGAAATCATAGAAATGCCCCAGATCATGAATCCAACCAACACATTATGCAAGCATTTTCAACATGGAAAGCAAACAAAGACTAGGTTCAAATCAAAGGAATACTCCACAACAAGATCGTTGGAAATTGTGCATAATGATCTAGGTGGACCAACTAGAACAAAGGGTTTAAAAGGTGAGCAATATTTTATGTTATTGGTTGATGATTATACAAGGATGATTGTAGTTTTCTTTCTGAGGAACAAATAAGAAGCATTTGTAAACTTCAAGGTATACAAGGAAATGGTTGAAAATGAAATGGATTCAAAAATCAAATGTTTGAGATATGATAATGGAGGAGAGTTTACTTCAAAGGAATTTATGTATTTATGTTGCAAGGATGGAATAAAAAGTCAATTATTTGTTGCTAGGACACCCCAACATAATGGAGTTGTCGAAAGGAAGAACAAGACAATATAGGAAATGGCTCAAACAATGTTAATAGATTCTAATTTGACAGATATATTTTGGACACATGTATTGTATATAGAATATCACCTTAAAAATAGAGTAATTCTCAAAAACAACATTGATACAACTCCCTACAAGCTATGGAAAGGAAGACTAGCCAATGTGAAGCACTTCATAGTTTTTGGAAGCAAATGCTACATCAAAAGACAAGATGGTAGAATGGGAAAGTTTTATTCTCATGTGGACAAAGGAATACTTATTGGGTACTTGAGTACAAGAAAATTGTACAAATGTTTCAATCTAAAGCTCAACAAAGTTGTGGAAAGCATCAATGTAATGGTTGATAAGACAGGTGGACAGAAAAAAAAAGGAAGAAGAAAAGGATTCAGTGGAAGAGGTTTATAAAGAAGAAGAAAATGATGAAGAAGTAGAAGAAGGGGAAGATAAACAATATCATATAGAATTATAAGAGAAAGAAAAAAAAGTACCTCCAAAGACACCTAGAAAATGAATACAGAAGAACCATCCCTTAGATTAGATTATCTGGAACAAGGATGTAGGAGTTGAGACTAGAAGAATAATTTGTTCACCAGAACAACTAATCCTAGCACTCGTATGCTTGATTGAACCAAACAGTTTTGAAGAATCCAAAAAGGATGAATTCTTGATAAAGGCCATGAATGAAGAGTCAGGTCAGATAGAGAATAATGACACTTGGGAATTGGTTCCAAGACCAAGGTACAAGAATTTGATCGACCCAAAGTGGGTCTTCAGAAATAAATTTAATGAAGATGGACATGTTACCAGGAACAAAGGTAGATTGGTATGTAAAGGATATGCATAGGTTGAACGTATCAAATTTGAAGGGATGTTTTCCCCAATTGCTAGAATGGAAGAAATCATATTGATCCTAGCTTATGCATTCTCCAAGAATATTAAAGTGTATCAAATGGATGTGAAAATCAGCCTTTCTAAATGGGGAACTAGAAGAAGAAGTCTACATTGAGAAACCAAAAGGATTTCAGCTGTTAGAGAATGAAGATTATGTTTGCAGGTTGAAGAAGGCCTTGTATGGTCTAAAAACAAACCCTAGAGCATGGTATTCTAGACTGGACAGATATTTACAGGAGCAAGGGTTCAGTAAAGGAAATGCAGACAACAACCTCTACATCAAGGTAACACAAGACAATATTTTATTAATTGAAGTTTATGTTGATGATATTATTTTTGGAAATGATGATGATAGGTTGAGACAAAAATTTGCAAAGAATATGCAGAATAAATTTGAAATTTCATTACTTGGAAACTATCCTTCTTTCTGGGTCTTCATATATGTCAAAGAAACCAAGGAATTTTTATTTCCCAAACAAATTATATAATAGAAATGCTAACGAGGTTCGGAATGGAAGATTGCAAACTAGTTAATACTCCTATGCAAACCAATTGAAAGTGAAGAAAATATGATGATTCAAATTCTACAGAACAAAGACAGTATAGGTCAATGATTGGCATCTTAGTTTATGTGACAACATCTAGACCAGATTGAATGCAGTCAGTTGGAAAGGTCACATGATTTCAAGAAGCACCAAAGGAATCACATGTTCTATAACTAAAGAGGATATTCAAATATCTCAAGGGTATATAAGAGTTTATATTATGGTATCCAAAACGAAAGGATATATCACTTATTTCCTACACATATGCATATTGGGAAGGTTGCATTGATGACCGAATAAGTAGAAGTGGAGCAACATTCTACTTGGGTGAGTTTTTGGTATCTTGGCTAAGAAAGAAACAGACATCAGTATCATTGGCTACAACTGAAGAAGAGTATATTCCACAACACCATGTTGTACAAAGGTTCTATGGATTAAAAAAACTCTGACAGATATACAGGTTGAGTATGATGAGCCCATTTTGATATATTGTGATAATACAAGTGCCATCAGTATCTCAAAGAATCTAGTGATGCTCTCCAAGACGAAGCACATTCCAATCAAGTATCACTTTCTACAGGAATAGGTAGCAGAGAAAAACATCATATTTGAATATGTGGGAACAAAAGAATAGGTTCCAGATATCTTTACAAAACTGCATCCAAGGGAATCCTTTGAGTATCTTTGACAGAGACTCGGAGTAATTTCTACTCCAAAATGAATTCTTTGGAATTTTGATATTATATGTCTTAGATTTACATGAGGAAGCACCATAAAGAGGACAAATTAGTTTGGGGGGAGAAGTTTCAGGAAGATTTTAGTTAGGGGGGAGCATCTCCAAGGAAAATTCAGTTAGGGGGAAAAACCCCAACAAGAAGTTTCTTTTTCCATTTATGACAAAGGGGGGGGAGATTTATTATATGTAGGATAAAGAGTTAGATGCTTGGAGAGAGAGAACATAAGAATTTTTCTGGGGGGAGCGATGGTCACAAGTGAAGCATGAGTGATATGACTCCAGTGTTGCATTAAAGTGTTTCCATCAATGACAAAAGGGGATATTGTCGATTAATTAGGTTGGTTGTCATTGATGTAAACGCTTGAAGCAATTATGGTATCCCCAATAGTATGGTTAATGGAAAACATTTATTTTATGTGTAATGGTATGAAGTTTATATATTTGCAGGTAAGACTATTCTATATGGTTAATACATGTCATGTCATTTTCAGTGATATGTGGAACATCACATAACTCCTCATGGTTAGATATTTATGGCCTTGTGAATTTGGAGAACCCTCATGAGTTATGTATAAGGTCAAATAAGTCAAATTATTCTAGAAGCTCCTAGAAGAATTTGACCATTCAAGTGGGTGAAACTTGGAGTTAATCATGGGTTAAGTTGTTGCAATAAGAAAATAATTAAAAATAAATTAGTTGCAACTAGAAGTGAAGATTTTACTATTTTTGGATAAAGTGGTTATAAGTGGACAAGTGATTAGAAGTGGGTTATCCCTAAAATAAGGAAATTTGGTTTAGTTGGTTAGAAGGTAACCCCTTGAGGAAGCTACATGGAAGTATAAATAAGAGAGAAAGGCTTTCCTATTATAACCTATTGATAACATTGAATATTTATTATTGTGTAAGGTTTATTGGAGGTACTCATTGATACATCTGAAGTTACACAATTCTGAGGTGGCACAAAGGGTTGACGGTGAAAGTTTCAAAATTGCATAAAATAATGAAAAAAAAACCTAGTTTTTGAGGTGTACACAAGCTACAGTGGAGAACGACATGTATGTACGTGGGATGGTAGTATAAAAGGGTGCATACATGTGAAAAAAATCCATGAAAACATGAATATATGAATATGTCAGGACTCTAGAGTCTGAAATCAAGCTCCCAGGAAGGTCTACAGTGATCCAATACATCATATCTATCTAGAGGTTCAAAAGGTATGTATTATTTCTACGTGTAGTTGGATTTTGTTGTCTACATGAGAAATGGTTATGGGGATTTGAAGATTTACACTAGAGAGGCTATTGGTTATATGGAACTTACTATATAAGATATATCTATAGAAATACAGTGCTGGTATATTTGATATCTATCATTGGTAGATCGTGTTATTGTTGAGGCACATCTTGTATTTCTTGGCATATGGTTAAAGTGTTTTTGTGGTACATGGTTGAGAGCTTGTAATTGTGAACTATTTGTGAATTTTTTTATGTAGTGTGAAGATGTATATCAGTGAGGGTTTGATGTCTAGTCCATGTGAGGGTTATTACACTTGTTCATGATTATAAAAACATGTATGGAACACAACTAGAGAGATATAGATGCACTTGGTCAAGGGATACGTATGATGATGTATGCATAGGACAACGTTATAGTTTTGACATAGTGTGAGGTTGTAGTTTGATGTGACACATGAAGAAAAGGGTCAGAGTATTTCAAGAATGTGAAAACCATAGTTTTTCAGAAGGTGTACACAGGCTATAGTATAGACAGGTTGTGTACATACGTGGGATGCAGTACAGACAGGTCGCTTACATACACGAGTTGCAGCATAGATAAGTCACATACTTGTTGGTTTTGTTGGTATAGGAATATTACAGATACAGTTTATCACAGGCTATTGGTACAGGTTGGTTACAGATTATTGGCACATATTGGTATAGGTTTACAATGGTATATCTCACATTGACACTGTGGCAGTGCTTTCATCATTTCACTTATATTTCAGGGTGGCAGGATGGGGAAAGGATAAGTGGTTGTATCCACCTTCCAATTGTAGATGGAGAACATAAGAGTTTGTAGCCTCCTTCTGGTTGTATCCAAAGAATTGAGGATTTGGAGCTTCCCTCAAGTTGCAGCCTGAAAATATAGGGGATCAGAGCCTCCTTCCAGTTGCAGCTAGAGAACAAAGGAAGTTGGTGCTTCCAATGAATGTAATTATTAAATACATATAAGAAAAAGCATTCTATGGTTTTATCCCGCATTGGGTTTCCATGTAAAAATATTGGTGTACTGTGTATGTGTTTGATTGCTCATTTCTCATTGTTCATGGTTTATTTACTCTACAAACGTCAAATGATAATGGTATATTGATCATAAAGATAAAAAAACACTTATATAATGTGGTTAAGAAAGATAAAAAATATCTATTACTAATTCACCCCCTCTCAGCAATCCAACATATACCCTTTGTCATTGATCTCAAATGGGAAGAGAGTAATCAGAGGCATGGATGGAAATGAAGAGAAGGAACATATGCATAATTCTAGGGGGAGTGATGGTCATAGGGGGATCATGAGCATAATTGTTTACATGCCATCACCATTGCATCAGACTACAGAGTGTTTTCATCAATGCTAAAGGGAGGGATTGTTGATAGATTGGGTTGGTTTTCATTGATGTCAACCCTTGAAGAAAGTCCATAGAAAAATCTGGTATCCTGAGAGGTGTGGTTAAGGGACCCAAGTTTGTATGAGGATTAATGGCATAAATATCGATGAATATCCTCCTTCCAATTGTAGCTAGAAAACAAGGAAGTTGGTGCTTCCTATAAATGTATTTCTTTTAACAATATAAGAAAATTGTTCCTTGGTTTTCTCTCGCATTGGGTTTCCACGTAAAATATCGGTGTACTATGTTTATGTGTGGTTTCTTATTGTTCACTACTTATGTATATTTATCTTGTGGAATATTATTGATAATATTCTCATAAAGTAAACAATACACATTATGATTAAAAATTATTAAAAGAACTAATATTTATTCACCCCCCCCCTCTCTCAGTACTCCAAAAAATCGTTGTTGTTGTCATTTCCATCATCATAATAAAAAAATTGTCATGGTTTTCATCATAATCATCGTTTTGGTTGCCATCATCATCTTCATAATTTATCATCATCACCATCATCATTTCCATCATTATCATCTTCTGTTTGCATAATCTTTGTCATCCTCATTGTTAGTGTCATCACATCATTGTCATTGTCATCATCATAATCATTTCTATCATCCTCATCTTCCATTTTCATAATCATCGTCATCATCATGATAATCATCATCATTGATGACATTAACCCTGCAACATCGATCGGCGCCAATGGTCATGTCGACTGCTCCTCCAAGTAAAAAACATAGTCATGATATTTGTGTTAATGAAAAACTGAACATATGAATAATAATATGTTATATCCATGTCCTTATAATTCTTTTTGTTTTTGTAGTGTATGCCCTCACAGTGTAACAAAATCCACTAAAACTTCATACTACTAAAAGTATTACAATGGTCGAGATGATGCATAGCCATGGAGCACGGCCATAAGAGGGTCCAACAACTAAAGGGGATGAAGAGCAATGTATGTATGATGGTTTACTAAAGACTTTTATGAAAAATAAAAACCACAAATTAAACAAGTGATTGTAAATATTTTTAGGACAAAATTTATTTATATTATAAATAACTATTTGTGTAGTTTTTGTTTAAATTAATATGAGTTATTGGGTATGGGGAATTGAGAGCGATGTGAGGGGGGAGGGGACAAATGAAATTACACCTTCATCTGGTTGGACCTATTTAGTAGAGAATAAATTATTCTTGAAACCAAGAGGATCTCATTAAGGTATTCCCATTATTCACTTAATGATATTTGTTTTAGAGATAATTGAATTTAAATATTTGAGGTGGCATTGTCAGCATTATTGTGATCGATATTGTCATCGTCATTGTCATCATTATCATTTCCATTGTCATCATAAATATCATAAGTTCCATCATAATTTTCTTCCATTTTAATTATCATCATCGTGACCATCGTCATCATCATTGTAATTTTCATCGTGATCATTATCATGAACATCGACATTTCCATATTCATCATCATCTTCCATTGTCATTATCACCATCGTCATCGTCATCGTGATCAATATTATCATTGTCATTTTCATCATCATATATGTTTTCACTGTCATTTTAACCATCATCATCATTTCCATTTTCATCATCATGATTGTTAATTCCATCATCATTTTTTTCCTTCATTGTGTTATACGTAAAATTCGCACACTGCCTAGTGTCGTACTAAGTGTCGCACTTATGTCGCTTTTTCATTGAGTGTCACACTTATGTAAAGTTGAATTTTTTAGTGTCATAATTCCAAAAATATTCTTTTCTAACTATCACATTCATGTTTCATCACTCTAAAACCATGGAACAACACTTTGTCATCATCCCTAACCCTTGAGGAGAAGAAAAACCCATTTTGGAGGTAAAAAACATGACTTTTTCCTTCAATTTTAGGCTTAGTTGGAAGAAGAATGCCTCACTTATCATACAAAGGGAGCATCCTCACCTTATGGATGCCCCTTAATAGACCATTTTGGATCTTCTAGGATTCCCTATCTTCCACTCTAGGGGAGTTTCCTTCCTATTAGGACAGTTTTAACTGATTCCTCCTTTTTTCTGTGGGATAAGTTTCGAGGATATTTGGGTTGTTATGGTTTGGGGTGACTCATGAGCTTGAGATATACTAATTTGGGAATTCAATCCTAACCTAAGGAGGAAAAATATCAACCTTGTGCACCTAATCCTCAACCATTCCCTTGATTCCCTATGTTAGTTAAACCTCCCAAGATCCTATATAAATTATGCCTCTAAAGGTTCGAAGGGAGTTCATAGGAAAGGTATCAAAATTTTGATCTCATACTTCAGGAGTATTTTGCGGGTACACATAAGGGGTTGGAAAGGAGAAGCATGGAGGAATATTACAACCCATTTTAATTTCCATTGTTTCTTATATATATTAACTTGGCCTATTTCTTCATTTCCATTTTTGTTTCAATTCATGCTTGCATGAGTGTAACTTGATTAGGATAGTATTTACCTAACTTGTTGCAACTAGTAGAAGAGGAGGGTAGTCTTATTCTTTTGTAGGTAGGCTACATTTGGAGTTGGATTAAATCCAACTTCAGAGAAGCAAGGAGTAGCAAGGACAACCAATGTAAACAAATACGTCTCTCTCCTCCTCTTCTCTCTCATTTCATGTATGAATGAATGTGATTTAGGAATGTTAGGTACCATTTGTTAGAATTGCCTTGGTTGAAGAAAACCTAGCAAAGGAGAACTCAATTGTTGGAATACTGAGAGGGTGGGGTGAATCAGTATTAGTACTTTTCTTTATTTAACCACAATATAAATCTTCAATGATATTCCATCATCATTCAATATAGCATAAGTACCAAAAATAAATGCAAAAACAATACATAAACACAATACACTGAAGTTTTACATGGAAACCTAATGCAAGAAAAAACCACATAATGATTTTCTTATTTTTCAAAGAGTACATTCATTGGAAGGACCAACTTCCTATTTCTTCAGCTACAACTGGAAGGAGGCTCCAACCCCCTATTTACAGGCTACAACCTGAAGGAAGCTCCAACTCCCTAATTTTATAGCTCCAACTAGAAGGAGGCTACAACCCCCTTTCCTTGCCTCATCCAACCACCCTCAAATATAACTGTACAAAACCCTGTCACTACCTTTCTTTCTATAACTGATAACCTATTGTTTATTTTTCTTATGATACTTATGTTGCTACTACTTATGATATCGATATATCATCAATACTGCAACTACTTATTCCTCATACCAAAATCCATAAGATAATTCTACAAATAAACAACTTATGAATTAATGAGACATACATGTTTCTAATTTAATCAAAATAAATCCCTAACAAACATAGGAAGACATACCTTTACCCTGAAGAAAAACTGAATTCTTGATCCCTGATCTTCTTGGATTTTTTCCTCATAGGTCCACAACTATGTGTATTATCTACCCGTGCATATCTTCGCTTTCCCTCACTATAGGTCACGAATGCCTGTTCTTTTCCTCCTAAAACTCATGGATATACTTAAGGAATTCCTATATGAAACCCCTTCTTCTTACTCTCGACTCCTGCAAACTCCTTACTTCACTTTACTTCTCTGTATTCGACCCAATGTCTTAGATCTCCATCATGTATTTCATTAGTGAATAAACATAAGTGATTTTCAATGGAATCTGTTCTATGTTATAAAGAGAAATTTATTAATGGCATGCAACTACCATGCAACTCACATGAAATAATTAATTATCTATGCAATAATTAATTATCCATGCAATAATTAAGTATCTTTTGTTTATTTCCACTTTACTTCGACATGCAATAATTAATTATCCATCCAATAATTAATTATCCTTTATTTACTTCCACTTTACTTATACATGCAACTTTTCTCAAAGTTCAACCAATATCGATAATCAATTATCCCTGCAATAATTAATTAATCTTTTTCGATAATTAATTAATCTTTCAACAATTAATCTTTCAATAATTAATCCCTTGTTGAAACCACTTTGACTGAAGCCTCTAGAATATTCTTGAGGGTCCTCCAAATTTACAAATCCATATCTCCTCAAACATGAGGAAATAAGTGGCATACCATATATTACTAGAAATGGAATGATGTGTACTATACATCTATGATAGTCTTACCTCCAAGTATACTGACGTACATGTCTTTATTCCTCGATCAATTGTGGGTTCCATTCACAAATTGTCATCGGATCCTCTAACATGGATCATATACCAAGGGAACCTCTCAACCAGATGTCCACCATCACCAACACATGCCTCTGCCAATAATGTACAAAATTCACCAACATACCATCACAAGATATGTTCATGTACTATACCATGTACCAACTTGTACCATGCATCAACGATGCACATCAACACCTGTATCATACCATGTTCCAACCATCTACATCAACCTATACCATGATCTCATCCACATCTATAGGACTTCCATAATTCTCCAAGGGTTGAAATCAATCTCTAAGATCACTTTCCAAGTGTTGACATCAATGAAAACCAATTGTCCAACATCAACATGTCTACGGGGGGATATTTCCCATAATAGTTTTTGGCGACCATACTGGGGAACAATTGTTTCCTTGGTTTTTAGTCTCTTGACTTTTGCATTGATTTGAATGATTTTTTTTCTGATTTTCTATGTGTTTTCACCTTCTCTGAGTAGTATACAAAGTCCTTGGTTAGTTTTATGTTGAGAATGTGTTGAATTTCACTTGATCTGGAGAACTTTTTTTCCCTATTTAGAGCTAGAACGCCCCACCCTAGTGGCCTACATAGTGTCACCTCCTTAGGGAATCCCCCTATTTAACCCTTGAGGAGAATCATGGAAACCCTCTACTAGTGTATTGGGGAGTGTCCTCCTCCCTCTGGACACCTTGTCTGCTTGATAATAAAAGCGTCCCTCCTATTTCTGGAATGTTTTTTGTCCCTTTTCCTCTCTGTTTTTTTATCCTTTTTGACTTTGAATTTAGGCCTCAAATCCGTGTTGGATTTCTGAGGAAGTTGTTTGTTTTAAAGGTTTGATTATATCAGTATGTTTTTCCTTTTGATACCCTATTGTCTTATATGAAGTTGTGAAAGGTCAAACATTCAAGTTTCATCTGATATTTGGATAAAAAAAATTGTTGTCAGTGGTTTTGATTTTTGGGTGATTGTCCAATCATTAGACTTTTGTATTTTTCTTTATGAAATACTTCAAGTTATTTTCTTATTAGTTTCAAAAGCGTATTTCATTAACTTGGAGACAATATAGTGCACTAAACCCTGTTATTTCAGTTTTCTTTCTGGAAATTGTTGATCCATCAAGTCAATTTTGAATCTTTTAGGGTCTGTTGAAACATCAATTGATCTCAAATATGTTGGTTTTAAATCCCTTTTTAGAGTGATCATTTTCTTTTGAACTGTTTGCTTGAATGAGTGATAGAGGTCATTTCTACGTTTGATTCTTTCAATTTTCGAGCTTGTGAATGCGTCTTTGTTTGGATATTCTTTCTGCTTTGTGTTCTTCTCTATATCATCCTTAAATTGTTTCATTTCATTTGAAATCAAAGAAGCATTAAGAAATTTCATTTGATTACATTGCATTTTAGAACCAAACAAAAAGGAATTGATTGCATTCTACTTAGCAGCATTGTCTTGACCATATTCTTGGGATTTAGGAATTTCTTTTTTTGAATTGCAACTACTACATATGGGAGGATTATTCCACAAAAATTTTCCATGCTTCCACTAGTTTCATATTTTTTTTAAACAGGGAAAGATTTTCATCGGTATTGCCACGACCGTTCGTCGCAATATCGACAAAAGTCTTAATTTAACCTAGTTAGGATTTTCGACCCTATAGCGACGAACTTTCGTGGCAATAGCGATGACAATTTTCTCTATCTCATTAGTCAGTGTTAACAGCTAGTTGACTATTTTATCTATATATACGTGACTTTAAGAGACTTTGCGACACAATTGCTATAGTTGTGACATTGTTCTTGGCTTTTGTTTGAGCTATTTATTTTTTCCGTCACC
>JZKD02S0460685.1:241459-259692 GCA_000966675.3 Picea glauca | reverse complement strand
ATATATATTACAATATTACAATGTAATAGTAATGCCATATTACAATGTAATATGGCATTACCATATTACATTGTAATATGGCATACAATATGGTATACCATATTTCATGTAATTTAAAAAAAAAAAACTAAATTCATCGTCGCAATATTGACGCAAGTTCGTCGAACGTATTTTACTATTTTACCACAATCGTTTCTATAGCGACGCAACTTCGTCGCAATTTGCCACGAATATTCGTCGCATATACAGCATGTGCGTCGTAAATTTGGTTTTGAGATATTGGACTCGTCAATATTATGAAGGATTTTCGTCCCAATTTGCAATGGACTTCTGTGGCATGTTCAACAGTTGCGTCGTAAGTTATTGGCTTGGCATAACTTTTTGTCCCAATTGCGATGAAGTTTCGTCGTAATTTCCACGTGTCTTCGTTGTTATTACGATGATAGTTCATTATAATTGCGACAATGCATAAGGTTAACCGATATTGAAGGTGGTGACATGTGGAGAGATAATTGCGTCGATGTTTCCATGCACACTTGGATCGTAGATATAGCGATGAAATTATTCCAACGAAAAAAATATCGGCTTTCATGGAAATTGCGACGGATAATGACCGCGACGCAGCCCTCCACAACCCGTAGATTGGAAGGTCCACGCACACATGATCTTTCCTTTACCACTGGTCAGAAGAGCTTTCGAAAATGGCTCTTTTACTTCCCTTTTGGGAAATCTACACCCATAATCAACTTCAAGTAATCCCCCCCCCCTTTTTATACCTCGGGAGGTCAGACTTCACACCTTCGCGAATCCGTTGGTCAAGCGCTTTGTCCCCAAATCTCCGAGACCCGAAAACAGTCAATGCTGACCCTTCCTCTTTCCCTTTCGGGATTTTCCTTATCGCGATTTTGATGGTCACGGTGTCAGGCAACTTGTTCCTATGATTCTCGAAACCCGATTTTCCAAAATTCTGATGCGCTCATAAAATTGACTTTTCAATGCCCCTTTACTTCTCTCGGGACTTCGGACTTCGCAATATCATGAATCCTAATGTAATGAATTCAGAACTTCACTCCACGAAACTCTGAAACGGTCAACTGAATTGACTTCTACGTCAATAGTGTGACACCTGTCCACCTCGCTAGCTCCTATGGTCCCACATCGTCCTTTTAGCCTTTGGGACTTCGCGTCTCGTGATATTGTGATTCCCATTGCAAAGTTTATGGGATTTCCACCTACGAAATCCCGAAATAGGAATCCACTTGCAAATCCAACGACCCTTGTGGCTTGGATCTATGGTCCTAATCCTCCATAGCTTAGAACCTTTCAAAGCACCCTTCATTTCTTCCCTGCTCCTTCATGAGATTTAACGGCTCACGGGACTTCGCGGATTCTCCATAGAGAATTCCGATCGTCCATCTCTTCCTCTGAGAACCTCCTACGGTCCAATGTCGCTACACCTTTCTTCAAACTTTCAAGGTGCTTGGCCTCTTTTCCTTCCTTCAACGACTTCGAAGGCTTCAAATCCTTCTGAATTTTCTCCAAATCTGAGTCTTTCAGAGAATCCCCGCTCGCACTCCTTGCGGCAATCTTTCAAACTTTTCCAAGTGTTTGAAATCCTTCGACTCTGTGCACACCTGCAGTAGTAATCTCTCAATACTTCGCTCAAATTCACAACTCTGAGACTTCACTCGGCCTGCGCACTCCTTGCACGGCTCCTGTGCCTGACTGCACGTCTAAGGAAATGATAAAAAAATCTATCTATCCCGAGCTTTCAGAGAGAACCCTCTGAACCCTTTGTCAACGCACTCCTTGCGGACAATTCAACTGCACTCCTTGTAGGAATTCTTTCTCAGATAGAGAAACAATTGAAACTCATTTCCCTTACTCTCTCTCTCTCTTAGATTTCAGACATTTAACAAGAAATCATTCATACATAACATAAAATCAATTGCATGACAGAAAGAGTAAACCATTCATGAGCATAACATTCAAAGATGCATACACAGAGAATATATGGACACCATGAGTCTGAATCACAGCTTTCTTATATTAATTCACAACTTTTGTACATGGAGTCTGCTACATAGCTCTCTGCTTCTCTTCTATGCTCTTCTTCATAATGCTAATGTTACAATACACAATGAGGGTGTCTATATCCCGTTTCCCTCTCTCATTCTAAAACTGTCTAATCTATACATTCAATTCTACCTACTTTCATTAACTACCATAATTGCCTTCTATCTGCTAAGGATGAGAGCGGATCGCTCAAGGTCCATTTACATTATACAAGTGCACCTTCATTTAATTATTTCATTTAAGGTTCTTAAAACATTCTCAAAAAAAAAATGTGTTGGGTGCTTTTCCAGCTGTCTTTGGACTCTACGCTGGCTTGCTTGAGATGCTCCTACATCATACTCTCTGGCTTGAAAATTTTCATGGGATCCTATCCATGAGCTCATGCACAGTCTGTCCATGTCTCTGGATCTCTGCTTCATTCTCCCAGATGGAATATTCAACTGGATGGCCTTTCCACTTGACCAAATATTCAAATTATTGCTTCCGCCTAGTCTTCTTGCTCACTCTTTTGTCCAGTATGCACTCCATCTGCGGCTTATCTGCAACTGGCATCTGCTTTTTCCACTAGACCACTGGCTGTTAATTTCCTGTCCCTCCTTCTTTAGATTTATATGGGTACAAATCGGAGATATTGAATATCGGAGAAATTCCGATCCCATCGGGTAATTCAATCTCGTAAGCATTCACCCCAAATTTCTTTAAGACCTTACATGGTCCAATTTTCTTCATCTTCAGCTTATTATATGTTCCTCTCGGGAACCTTTCCTTCCTTAAATGTGCCAGAACCAAATCACCAACCTCAAACTGAAGTTGTCTCCTGTGTTGATCTTCTCTGCGCTTATACTCCTGACTTGAGTTCTGTAATCGTTCCTTCACCCGGCTGTGAAGTTCCTTCATTTCTTTTGTGAAATCTTTTGCACTAGTGCTCCTATTTGAAATCTATTCTGAATCTCTCAATTCAGAAATTCCTCTCAGCTGCATGCCATAGACAACCTGAAATGGACTATGCCCTGTGCTCCTATTAACTGAGTCGTTATAAGCAAATTCTACCGGTGGTAATATGTTGTCCCCTTGGCTATGGTGTTCTGTCACCAGGCTTCTCAGCAAGTCTCCCAGACTTTTGTTCACCACTTTTGTCTGTCCATTCGTCTAAGGATGATAAGATGAACTAAACGACAAGCTAGTTCCCAACTTCTTCCATAAGGTCCTCCAAAAGTGTCCTATGAACTTAGTGTCTTGATCCGAAACTATACTCCTTGGTAAGCTGTGAAGTCGAATGACTTCTTTGAAAAATAGGTTCGCAATGTGAGTTGCGTCACTGGTCTTCTGACATGGAATGAAGTGTGCCATCTTGGAAAATCTATCCACCATCACAAATATTGAATCAAAACCTCTTTGTGTTCTTGGCAACCCCAATATGAAATCCATGCTGATTGCATCCCACAACCTCTCTGGTATGGGCAATGGTTGATAGAACCCCGCATTCTGTCTTCTTCCCTTCGAATGCTGGCAAATTCTACATCTGTCCACGAATATTTTGACATCTGCTCTCATTCCTGGGTAAAAATATGACTCATTTAACTTTTCGAACATCTTGTCATGACCAAAGTGCCCAGCCAATCCTCCACTATGTTTCTCCTTCAACAAGTTCTCCCTCATGGAGCATTTCGGAATACACAACTGATTACCTTTAAACAGTAATCCTTCCTGGATCATGTATTGTGCCCATTGGCTTCTAACCCTGAGAATTGGATTCTCAGCTGCTTCGTACGCCTCCTTAAAATATTGATCATCTCTATACATGTTCCTGAGATCATCAAAACCCAACGTTTTGAATTTGAACTCCTGCAATAGCAAACATTTCCTGCTCAAAGCATCAACAACTTTGTTAGCAGTACCAGAAATATATTTGATCACAAAAGTGAAATTTTGCATATATTCCACCCATTTGACATGTCTCTAATTCAACTTTTCCTGTTGAGTCACAAACTGCAGTGCATGATTATCATTGTATAAGACAAACTCTTTCGGGATCAAGTAATGTCTCCATTTTTTCAATGCTTGTATGATAGCATAAAACTCCTTATCATAAGTCGAGTGTTTCACCTTTGCTTCATTCAGATTCTCACTGAAGTATGCTATTGGCCTGTCTTCTTGACTCAAGACTGCCCCTATTACAAATCCACTTATATCGCATTTCACTTGAAATGTCTTTCGAAAATCTAACAACACCAGAATTGGTTGTTCCGTGATTTTCCTTTTCAATAGATTAAAACTCTTCTCAGCTTCTTATGTCCAGTGAAAAGACTTGTGTCTTTTCTTCACTGTATCCATCATCAGTGCACTAATTCCACTGAAATTCCTAATGAAGTTTTAGTAGAAACTAGCCAATCCATGGAAACTTCTCAACTCAAAGGTATTCTTTGGTGATGACCAATTCTTGATTACCTCCACCTTATCTGTGTCCATCCTCAACTCATTTGTGGAAAAAAAAAATCCCAAGTAAATGAGATCTGTCTTCATGAATGAGGATTTATTCATGTTTATCAATAGCTTCTTCTATTGTAGTCTCTACATCACTGTAGCCAAATGCTTCAGCTGCTTGGCCACTGTTTTACTGAAAACCAGTATGTCATCCAAATATACGATAATAAATTTTTCGATGAACTCCCTCAGGACTTTGTTCATCAACCTCATGAAGGTACTCGGCACATTTGTTAATCCAAATGGCATAAAAATCCATTCATACAACCCTTCATTTGTTTTGAATGTTGTCTTTCATTCATCACCTTCTCTCATGCAGATTTGATGATAACCGCTTTTCAAATCAATTTCTGAAAAATACTTTGCTCCACTCAAACAGTCCATCAGATCATCCATCCTTGGCAATGGAAATCTGTACCTGATGGTTATCTTGTTAATCGCCCTTGAGTCAGTACACATCCTCTAGCCTCCGTCTTTCTTCGGACTGAGTACTGTTGGAACAACACATGGACTCAAGCTTTCTCTAACCAAACATTTGTCCAACAAATCCTAGACTTGTCTTCTGACCTCTTCATTCTCTTGCGGCGTCAATCTGTACACTCCTTTGATTGGTAAATTGGCTCCTAGTATGAGATCAATATGATGACTCACACTTCTAATTGGTGGAAATGAACGAGGTAGTTCGTCCACTACTATGTCAGCGAACTCTTCCAGCAGTTCCTGAATTTGTTCTGGTAAATCATCCACTCTTGTGCTGGTCAAAACAATCTTCGGTTTCTTGACCAAAATGAATTGCGGATCCTCCTTCTTCTTAAACTCTGTAAGAACTTCCTTCCCTCTCATGAGAAGTACAGTGTTGCTTACTTCCGGTTTCACCTCCTTATCCTTGATTGGAAGAAACATGTGAGTCCTCCCATTCTTCTCTAGGGTGTATGTGTTCAATCTTCCATCATGAATCACATTCCTGTCATATTGCCATGGTCTACCCAACAATAGATGAAAAGCATCCATAGGGATAACATCACAGAGTATCTTATCATTATATCCACCTATCTTAAATTCAACTAAACACTGTTTAGTGACAGTTACCTGATGTCCTTTTGTAGCCATGAAACTCTGTATGGGCTTGGATGATCGATCATCTCCAACTCCAGCTTTTCTACCATCTCCGTAGAAACAAGATTATGTGTGCTACCACTATCCACAATGACCTTTCATACTATGTCCCTGGTCGAGTCTGGGGTTTTTTCCAGTCCTCCTTTCACTTCTGATATTTATCCTAGGCAATCGATTTGCCTTTGGGCTGACTTTTGCCTCGCCCTCTCTGACCCTGCTTTCGGCTCAACTTCTCTTCTGCTTTCAGAGCCATCTGATAATCATATTCCACCATTTGGATGGTTACCATTCTCATCTCATCCTAAATGTCATATCTTAGGCCATTCAGGTATCTGGCAACTTTTTCATCATCGCTTTCCTGATGACCTGCCCAGATGTTCATCTTGTAGAATTCTTCAGTGTATTCTTTCACTGTCATTAGCTTCTGTCTCAAGTTTTGCATCCTCCTGAACAGAGTAATCTGGTAATCTCTGGGGATGAATTTTTTCTTCATCTTCGCGATCATTCTATCCCATCTTTTGATCTTCTTCCATCCTTTGCAGCATCTGTCATCTTGTAGTTCATCCCACCACAATGTTGTATGTGCCTTCAATCTTGTGACAGCATGCTTGACCTTTTTGTCCTCTTTGACATATTCATAGTCAAAGTATGTGTCCAGAGCTCTAATCCAGTCTAGAAGCTCCTCTGCATCCAAGTTTCCCTCATAAACTAGAATGTCCATTTTCACTCTTGCACCCATTATTGCAATAGCTCTGATCAACCATTCGTTTGTTGGATCTTTAGCTGCAACTTCTTCTTCTTCATGTTCAGCTTCAATCTCACTTTTGGTATCACTAATATCCCCAGCACTAACTGTGCATATTTGTGTTGTCTCCATGTCTTCAAGTCTAGCTCGTAGATCACGCATCTCTCTCTCCATGGCTGGATCAGTCATCTGCCTACCTCTTCTTCATGGAATTTCCCTCTCCTCTGGTGGATCGGGTGTTTGTCTGTCCCTTCTCCTTGGAAGCATGGTAAATTCTTCTTTTTCTCTGCTACAGAAACCAAAGAATCTTTATGTGCTCTGATACCAAAACTGACAGCGACGCAGCCCTCCACAGCCCGCAGATCGGAAGGTCCACGCGCACAGGGTCTTTCCTTTACCACTGGCCTGAAGAGCTTTTTGAAATGGATCTTTTATTTCCCTTTCAAAAAATCTACACCCACAATCAACTTCAAGTAATCCCCCCCCTTTTTATACCTCGGGAGGTCAGACTTCGCACCTTTGCAAATCCGTTGGTCAAGCACTTTGTCCCCAAATCTCCAAGACCTGAAAACAGTCAACGCTGACCCTTCCTCTTTCACTTTCGGTATTTTCCTTATTGTGATTTCGGTGGTCGCGGTGTCAAGAAAATTGTTCCCGCGATTCCCAAAACTCGATTTTCTGAAATTTCGATGCTCTGATAAAATTGACTTTTCAATGCCCCTTTACTTCTGTCGGGACTTCGAACTTCGCAATATCGTGAATCCTAATGCAATGAATTCAAAAATTCACTCCACGAAACTCTGAAATGGTCAACTGAATTGACTTCTACGTCTATAGTGTGCCACCTATCCACCTCGCTGACTCCTATGGTCCCACACCATCCTTTTATCCTTCGGGACTTCACGTTTCATGATATCGCGATTCTCGTTGCAAAGTTTACGAGACTTCCACCTACAAAATCTTGAAATAGGAATCCACTTGCAAATCCAACAGCCCTTGTGGCTTGGATCTACGGTCCTACTTTGCCTGAGGTTAGAACCTTTTGAAGCACCCTTCGTTTCTTCCCTACTCCTTCGTGAGATTTAACGGCTCATGGGACTTCGCAGATTCTCCACAAAGAATTCCGATTGTCCATCTCTTCCTCTGAGAACCTCCTGCGGTCCGACGTCGCTATGCCTTTCTTCAAACTTTCAAGGTGCTTTGCCTCTATTCCTTCCTTCAATGACTTCAAAGGCTTCAAATCCTTCTGAATTTTCTCCAACTTTGAGCCTTTCAGAGAATCCCTGCTCGCACTCCTTGCAGCAATCTTTCAAACTTTTCCAAGTGTTTGAAATCCTTCAACTCTGCGCACACCTGCAGCAGCAGTCTCTCAATACTTCGCTCAAATTCACAACTTTGAGAATTCACTCATCTTGCACACTCCTTACATGACTTGTGTGCCTAACTGGACGTTTGAGGAAATGAGAACAAAATCTATCTATCCTAAGATTTTAGAGACAACCCTTTGAACCCCTTGTCAACGCACTCCTTGCAGACAATTCAACTACACTCCTTGCAGGAATTCTTGCTCAGATAGAGAAACAATTGAAACTCATTTCCCTTACTTTCTCTCTCTCAGATTTCAGACATTCAATAAGAAATCATTCATACATAGCATAAAATCAATTGCATGACAGAAAGAGTAAACCATTCATGAGCATAACATTCAAAGATGCATACACAGAGAATATATGAACACCATGAGTCTGAATCACAACTTTCTTATATTAATTCAGAAATTTTGTACATGGAGTCTACTACATAGCTCTCTGCTTCTCTTCTATGCTCTTCTTCATAATGCTAATGTTACAATACACAATGAGGGTGTCTATATCCCGTTTCCCTCTCTCATTCTAAAACTGTCTAATCTACACATTCAATTCTACCTACTTGCATTAACTACCATAATTGCCTTCTATCTACTAAGGACAAGAGCGGATCGCTCAAGGTCCGTTTACATTATACAAGTGTGCCTTCATTTAATTATTTCATTTAAGGTTCCTAAAACATTCTCAAAAAAAAAATGTGTTGGGTGCTTTTCCAGCTGTCTTTGGACTCTGCGCTACCTCGCTGGAGATGCTCCTGCATCATACTCTCTAGCTTGAAAATTTTCATGGGCTCCTGTCCATGAGCTCACGCATGGTCTGTCCATGCCTTTGGATCTCCACTTCATTATCCCATATGGCATCTTCAACTGGATGGCCTTTCCACTTGACCAAATATTCAAAGTATTGCTTCCGCCTGGTCTTCTTGCTCACTCTTTTGTCCAGTATGCACTCCATCTGTGTCTTATCTGCAACTGGCATTTTCTTTGTCCACTAGACCACTAGCTATTCATTTCTTGTCCCTCCTTCCTCAGCTTTATATGGGTACAAATCGGAGATATTGAATATCGAAGAAATTCCGATCTCATCGGGTAATTCAATCTCGTAAGCATTCGCCCCAAATTTCTTTAAGACCTTACATGGTCCGATTTTCTTCATCTTCAGCTTATTATATGTTCCTCTCAGAAACCTTTCCTTCCTTAAATGTGCCAGAACCAAATCACCAACCTTGAACTGAAGTTGTCTCCTATGTTTATCTGCTCTGCGCTTATACTCCTGACTTGAGTTCTGCAATCGTTCCTTCACCCAGTTGTGAAGTTCCTTCATCGCATATGCGAAATCTTTTGCACTAGCGCTCCTATTTGAAATCTGTTCTGAATCTCTCAATTCAGAAATTCCTCTCGGATGCATGCCATGGACAACCTGAAATGGACTCTGCCCTATGCTCCTATTAACTGAGTCATTATAAGAAAATTCTTCCTGTGGTAATATGTTGTCCCTCTGGCTGTGGTGTTCTATCACCAGGCTTCTCAGCAAGTCTCCCAGACTTTTGTTCACCACTTTTGTCTATCCATCCGTCTGAGGATGATAAGCTGAACTAAATGACAAGCTAGTTCCCAGATTCTTCCATAAGGTCCTCCAAAAGTGTCCTATGAACTTAGTGTCTTGATCTGAAACTATACTCCTTGTTAAGTCATGAAGTCGAATGACTTCTTTGAAAAACAGGTTCGCAATGTGATTTGTGTCACTGGTCTTCTAACATGGAATGAAGTGTGCCATCTTGGAAAATCTATCCACCACCACAAATATTGAATCAGAACCTCTTTGTGTTCTTGGAAACCCCAATATGAAATCCATGCTGATTGCATCCCACAGCCTCTCTGGTATGGGCAATGGTTGATAGAACCCCATATTTTGTCTTCTTCCCTTCGAATGTTGGCAAATTCTGCATCTGTCCACGAATCGTTTGACGTCTGCTCGTATTCCCGGCCAAAAATATGACTCATTTAACTTTGTGAATGACTTGTCGTGACCAAAGTGCCCGACCAATCCTCCACTGTGTTTCTCCTTCAACAAGTTCTCCCTCACGGAGCATTTCAGAATACACAACTGATTACCTTTAAACAGTAATCCTTCCTGGATCATATATTCTACCCATTGGCTTCTATCCCTAAGAATTGGATTCTCAGCTTCTTCGTACGCCTCCTTAAAATCTGGATCATCTCTATACATGTTCCTAAGATCATCAAAACCCAATGTTTTGACTTTGAACTCCTGCAACAGTAAACACTTCCTGCTCAAAGAATCAGCAGCTTTGTTAGCAGTACCAGAAATATGTTTGATCACAAAAGTGAAATTTTGCATATATTCCACCCATTTGACATGTCTCTGATTCAACTTTTCTTATTGAGTCACAAACTGCAGTGCATGATTTTCACTATATAAGACAAAATATTTCGGGATCAAGTAATGTCTCTATTTCTTCAATGCATGTATGATAGCATAAAACTCCTTATCATAAGTGGAGTATTTCACCTTTGCTTCATTCAGCTTCTCACTGAAGTATGCTATTGGCCTGTCTTCTTGACTCAAGACTGCCCCTATTGCAAATCCACTTGCATCGCATTTCACTTGAAATGTCTTTCAAAAATCTGGCAACACCAGAATTGGTTGTTCCGTGATTTTCCTTTTCAAAAGATTAAAACTCTTCTCAGCTTCTTCTGTCTAGTGAAAAGACTTGTGTCTTTTCTTCACTGTATCCATCATCGGTGCACTAATTCAACTAAAATTCCTAATGAATTTTTTGTAGAAACTAGCCAATCCATGGAAAATTCTCACCTCAAAGGTATTCTTCGGTGATGGCCAATTCTTGATTACCTCCACCTTATTTGGGTCCATCCTCAACTCATCTGCGGAAATAACAAATCCCAAGTAAATGAGCTCTATCTTCATGAATGAGGATTTCTTCATGTTTATCAACAGCTTCTCCTGTTGTAGTCTTTGCATCACTGTAGCCAAATGCTTCAGATGCTCGGCCACTGTTTTACTGAAAACCAATATCTCATCCAAATATACGATAACAAATTTTTCGATGAACTCCCTCAAAACTTCGTTCATCAACCTCATGAAGGTACTCGACGCATTTGTTAAGCCAAATGGCATAACAAGCCATTCATACAACCCTTCGTTTGTTTTGAATGTTGTCTTCCATTCATCACCTTCTCTCATGCGGATTTGATGATAACCGCTTTTCAAATCAATTTCTGAAAAATACTTTGCTCCACTCAAACAGTCCATCAGATCATCCATCCTTGGCAATGGAAATCTGTACCTGATGGTTATCTTGTTAATCGCCCTTGAGTCAGTATACATCCTCTAGCCTCCATCTTTCTTCAGACTGAGTACTGTTGGAACAACACATGGACTCAAGCTTTCTTTGACCAAACCTTTGTCCAACAAATCCTAGACTTGTCTTCTGACCTCTTCATTCTCTTGCGGCATCAATCTGTACGTTGCTTTGTTTGGTAAATTGGCTCCTGGTATGAGATCAATATCATGACTCACACTTCCAATTGGTGGCAATGAACGAGGTAGTTTGTCCACTACTATGTCAGTGAACTCTTCCAGCAGTTCCTGAATTTGTTCTGGTAAATCATCCACTCTTGTGCTGGTCAAAGCAATCTTCGGTTTCTTGACCACAATGAATTGCGGATCCTCTTTATTCTTAACCTATGTAAGAATTTCCTTCCCACTCATGAGAAGTACAGTGTTGCTTACTTCCGGTTTCACCTCCTTATCCTCGATTGCAAGAAACATGTGAGTCCTCCCATTCTTCTCTAGGGTGTATGTGTTCATTCTCCCATCATGAATCACATTCCTGTGATATTGCCATGGTCTACCCAGCAATAGATGACAAACATACACAGGGATAACATCACAGAGTATCTTATCATTATATCCTCCTATCTTAAATTCAACTAAACACTGTTTAGTGACAGTTACCTGATGATCGATCGTCTCCAGCTCCATCTTTTCTACCATCTCCATAGAAATGAGATTATCTATGTTACCACTATCCACAATGACCTTCCATACCCTGTCCTTGGTCTTGCAAGAAGTCCGAAAAAGTATGGTTCTTTGGACTGAACTCTCCACCTCCTTCTCTGGTGTCAAAAGAGCTTTTCACATCATCAGCGATCTTCTGCCTTCAGCGTCTTCTGCCTCAACATCTTGCCTCTATGCTTGAACGATGTGATTTTCTCCACTCTCCTTCTTTTTGTCTGGACACTCGTAAGACTTGTGCCCATTCTTTCCACATGTGAAGCATGTTATTACTCCACGTCTTCCTCTTCCTCTACCTCTAGTATGAGGAAAAGTACTATTATTAGCATAATCTCCTCTCTACTCAGTATGTTTCCCTCGTTGTTCAGCATAGTTCCCTCACTATGAACTTCCACCTCTCTCAGTTTGAGTCAGAGGTTTTTTCCAGTCCTCCTTGGGCTTCTGATATTTATCCTGGGCAACCGATTTGCCTTTGGGCTGGCTTTTTCCTAGCCCTCTCTGACCCTGCTTTCGGCTTAGCTTCTCTTCTATTTTGAAAGCCATCTAATAAGCATCTTCCACCATTTGGATGGTTACCATTCTCATCTCATCCTGAATGTCATATCTTAGGCCATTCAGGTATCTGGCAACTTTTTCATCATCCCTTTCCTAATGACCTGCCCTGATGTTCATCTTGTAGAATTCTTTAGTGTATTCTTTCACTGTCATCAGCATCTGTCTCAGGTTTTTCATCCTCCTGAACAGAGTAATCTGGTAATCTCTGGGGATGAATTTTTCCTTCATCTTCGCGATCATTCTATCCCAACTTTTGATCTTCTGCTTGCCTTTGCAGCGTCTATCAGCTTGTAGTTCATCCCACAACAATGTTGCATGTCCCTTCAATTTTGTGACAACATGCTTAACCTTTTTGTCCTCTTTGACATCTTCATAGTCAAATTATGTGTCCAGAGCTCTAATACAGTCTAGAAGCTTCTCTGCATCCAAGTTTCCCTCATAAACTGGAATTTCCATTTTCGCTCTTGCACCCATTCTTGCAATAGCTCTGATCAACTGTTCATTTGCTGCATCTTCAACTACAACTTCTTCTTCTTCATGTTCATCCTCAATCTCACTTTCGGAATCACTAAGATCCCCAGCACTGACTGTGCGTCTTTGTGCTGTCTCCATGTCTTTGAGTCTAGCTCGTAGATCAGGCATCTCTCTCTCCATGGATGGATTAGTCATCTGCCTACCTCTTTTTCATGGAATTTCCCTCTCCTCTGGTGGATTGAGTGTTTGTTTGTCCCTTCTCCTTGGTGGCATGGTGAATTCTTCTTTTTCTCTGCTATAGAAAGAAAAGAAACTTTATGTGCTTTGATACCAAAAATGACGGCGACGCAGCCCTCCACAACCCATAGATCGGAAGGTCCACGCGCACAGGATCTTTCCTTTACCACTGGCCTGAAGAGATTTCAGAAATGGCTCTTTTATTTCCATTTCAGGAAATCTACACCCACAATCAACTTCAAGTAATCCCCCCCCCCCTTTTTATACCTCGAGAGGTCGGACTTCACACCTTCGTGAATCCATTGGTCAAGCACTTTGTCCCCAAATCTCCGAGACCTAAAAATAGTCTACGCTGACCCTTCTTCTTTCCCTTTTGGGATTTTCCTTATTGCGATTTCGGTGGTTGCGGTGTCAAGCAACTTGTTCCTGAGATTCCCGAAACCCAATTTTCCAAAATTCCGATGCGCTCATAAAATTGAATTTTCAATTCCCCTTTACTTCTGTCAGGACTTCGGACTTCGCAATATCATGAATCCTAATGCAATGAATTCAGAACTTCACTCCATGAAACTCTAAAATGGTCAACTGAATTGAATTCTACAGCGATAGTGTGCCACCTGTCCACCTCGTTGACTCCTCTGGTCCCACACCGTCCTTTTAGCCTTTGGGACTTTGTGTTTCGTGATATCACGATTCTCGTTGCAAAGTTTATGGGACTTCCACCTATGAAATCCCAAAATAGGAATCCGCTTGCAAATACAACGGCCCTTGTGGCTTAGATCTACGGTCCTACTCCTCCTGATCTTAGAACCTTTCGAAGCACCCTTCATTTCTTCCCTTCTCCTTCGTGAGATTTAACGGCTCACGGGACTTCGCAGATTCTCCACAGAGAATTCCGACCGTCCATCTCTTCCTCTGAGAACCTCCTGCGGTCCGACGTCGCTACGCCTTTCTTCAAACTTTCAAGGTGTTTGGCCTCTTTTCCTTCCTTCAATGACTTCGAAGGCTTCAAATCCTTCTGAATTTTCTCCAAATCTGAGCCTTTCAGAGAATCCCTGCTCGCACTCCTTTCGGTAATCTTTCAAACTTTTCCAAGTGTTTGAAATCATTCGACTCTGTGCACACCTGCAGTAGCAATCTCTCAATACTTCGCTCAGATTCACAACTCTGAGACTTCACTTGGTCTGCGCACTCCTTGCACGGCTCCTGTGCCTAACTGCACATCTAAGGAAATGAGAACAAAAGCTATCTATCCTGAGCTTTCAGAGACAACCCTCTGAACCCTTTGTCAACGCACTCCTTGCAGACAATTCAACTGCACTCCTTGCAGGAATTCTTGCTCAGATAGAGAAACAATTGAAACTCATTTCCCTTACTCTCTCTCTCTCTCATATTTCAGACATTCAAAAAGAAATCATTCATACATAGCATAAAAGCAATTGCATGATAGAAAGAGTAAACCATTCATGAGCATAACATTCAAAGATGCATACACAGAGAATATATGAACACCATGAGTCTGAATCACAAATTTCTTATATTAATTCAAAACTTCTATACATGGAGTCTTCTACACAGCTCTCTGCTTCTCTTCTATGCTCTTCTTCATAATGCTAATGTTACAATACACAATGAGGGTGTCTATATCTCGTTTCCCTCTCTCATTCTAAAACTGTCTAATCTACACATTCAATTCTACCTACTTGCATTAACTACCATAATTGCCTTCTATCTGCTAAGGACGAGAGCGGATAAATCAAGGTCCGTTTACATTATACAAGTGTGCCTTCATTTAATCATTTCATTTAAGGTTCTTAAAACATTCTCAAAAAAAAAATGTGTTGGGTCCTTTTCCAGCTGTCTTTGGAATCTGCGCTGGCTCGCTTGAGATGCTCCTGCATAAGATAAGTGTGGGAATATCAATGAAAAACCGTCGCAAATTTGCTCATATGTACTAGTGTGCATTAGGTTTATGAATTTGGGAATGGAAAAAAAACTATTCTCCTTTCCATAGTTAGCTTTCATCGAATTTGAATTTTTTTCATTTCATTTTCATTTTGCATGGTTTTAAGGGTCGAGTCCAAATATCATTAGTTGCATTTCCTTACCTTTGAGTAACGAACAACCATAAAATCAAAGCGTTAATCAAAGTCTATCTAGAAATTTTTATTTCTGAGGCTCTGCAGTAGTTTATCACTTTTCCGATCTCATCAGAGTTCTCCTGATTATTATTTTATACTTTTTCAAGATTAGGAGACTAAACTTATGAAAAAGTACATATGGAGTCTTCTTTCACATATTTTCAGACTCTACAAATATAAAAAGGCCATCGAGTTTAACTTCTCTGGAATCATAAAACTTTACACAGAAGGACCCATATGGGATCGAACACTTACTTCTTCCAGTTCATTAAACATTGGAAGAGGGGCTCATTGAAGATGAGTTATATTGATGATATTTTATCGTCTTCAAGCTTGTTAAACAAGAAAGAGGTACTCATATATCATGGTGGGGACGAAATTTGGGAAGTGGTTCAAGTTTTTGAAACATTATGGTAGTTGTTTTTCATCCTTGAACATGGAACTTGTCTACATTATGTTGTACAGTTGGGTAATCCATTTGTATATGATTCATTTGAATTCCATGTGTCTTCATACTATTTCTACTCACTCTAAGAGAACCTTTGGTTATCATCACACTCTACACGTCATCATACACTTTCAACTCCTTTGAAGAGAACCTTTGGTTTTCTTCACACTATGGTGATCATAACATTATGTTTGGATCATTTCCTCATTGAGTCAAATGATTCCAAGTCAATTTTTATGCTATGCAATGTTCAAGGGAAGTATCAACCTTACAACCACTCTGCAGTATTCATACCTGTGTCAGTATGTCCACATTTTCTATATTATTCCACATAATTTCCCATTTTGTATCATGTCGATGATGGGGGATACATCATGGCCCTCATTCAATGAGTCTATTCCTATCAATGTCAACTCACTATCCAGGAATTAGACTTAGAAACCAGTCAGTACCTTGGAACTTTCATGCCTCAATGGCATTTTTCCTCGCATTTGATAGTAGGTTTACATTAGTAAACTTTGATCAAATGATTCCTACAATGTTCGAATTCATCTCATTTAGTCACATTCTTTGGAATGTACTAGGGTAACTTGGGAATCATTGTCATCACTAATTATTTCCATTGCACTTGTTAACGATATACATTAATGACCGATAATCAAGTGGTTTCTACCATGTTTGACATCATCACATTTATATGCATGGATATGATCCTACTGGTTTGGGATCGAGATGAAGTCCCTGGAACCCTTTGTGGCACCTACCAGTGTTATGTGCCTAACCCAAGTTGTGATGGAGAGAAGTTTTATGCATTGTCATATAGATTCACATTGTATTGGTCTGTCGCTATGTTGTTTTGTCACATTGTAGCTACACTGTGTACAATCTCGTGGCTATAACGTGATCACGTCATAGAGATATAGATCCATATTGTATGTTTTTTTTCCATATACTTAGTTAGTAATTTCATGGATCTGCAGTGTATTGGTCGAAATCCATGCTTTGAGCCATCTTGTATTGAGCATGGGTATGCCTACTACGAGATGATATCTATATCTATATCTATATCTATCTATCTATCTATCTATCTATCTATCTATATATATATATATATATTGTTTCATGTTTGCTTGCAGCTTCCATCTATATCTCCTTATCTGGCACGCCTCGCATGTATAAAATTCTTTTTCCATCAGTTTTTCTTCTAACCTCACAGTTTAGGGGGAAATTTGTTATACGTAAAATTTACACACTGCCTAGTGTCATACTAAGTGTCGCACTTATGTACAGTTACGTTACTAAGTGTTGTAATTCCACAATGACACTTTTCTAAGTGTCACATTGTTGTGTCATCACTCTGACACCATGGAGCAACACTTTTTCATCATCCCTAACCCTTGAGGAGAACAAAAACCCATTTTAGAGGTCGAAAACATGACCTTTTTCTTCAATTTTTGGCTTAGTTAGAAGAAGGATGCCCCCTTTCTCATATAGAGGGAGCCTCCTCCCCTCATGGATTCCCCTTAATACACCATTTGTGATTGTCTAGGATTCCATGCATTCCACTCTAGGGGAGTGTCCATCCTATTAGGACAGTTTTAACCGATTCCTCCTTTTTTTGTGGGATAAGTTCCAAGGAATTTTGGGTTGTTATGGTTTTTCGTGACTCGTGAGCTTGAGATATTCTACTTTGGTAATTCAATCCTAACCTAAGGAGGAATAATATCAACCTTATGCACCTAAAATCAACCATTCTCTTGATTCCCTATGTTAGTTAAACCTCCCAATCTTGTATATAAACTAGGCTTCTCAATGTTGGAAGGGAGTTCATAGGAAAGGTATCAAAGTTTTGATCTTAGACTTCAAGAGTATTTTGGTAGTACACATAAGGGGGTGGAAAGGATAAGCATGGAGGAAGTTTCCATCCCATTGCAAGTTCAAGTGTTTCTTATATATATTAACTTGGCCTATTTCTTCATTTTCATTGTTGTTTCAATTCATGCTTGGATGAGTGTAACTTGATTAGGATAGTATTTACCTAACTTTTTGTAACTAGTAGAAGAGGAGGGTAGTATTATTATTTTTTAGGTAGACTACATTTGGAAATTTCTTGAATCCAACTTAAAAGAAGTAAGGAGTAGCAAGGACAACCAATGTAAATATGTACTTCTCTCTCCTTCTCCTTTTCTCTCTAATTTCATGTATGAATGAATGTAATTTAGGAATGTTAGGTACCATTTGTTAGAAATGTCTTAGTTGAAGAAAACCCAACTAAGGAGAACTCATCCTATCCATAGGGGGATATTTCCCACAACAGTTTTTGGTGACCATATTGGGGAACAAGTGTTTCATTGGTTTTTAGTCTCTTTCCTTTTGCATTGATTTGAATGCTTTCTTTATGAGGTTCTCTGTGTTTTCAGCCTCTTTGAGTAGTCTACAAAGTCCTTGGTTAGTTTTTTTCTGAGTCTAAGTTGAATTTCACTTGATTTCAAGAACTTCTTTGGCCTGTTTAGAGATACAACGCCCCCCCC
>JZKD02S0460685.1:202466-241324 GCA_000966675.3 Picea glauca | reverse complement strand
TATTTTCTTGATTATAGGAGCATCCCCCTATTTCTAGATTGATTTTTGGCCCTTTTCCTCTCTTTGTTTTTATACTTTTTGACTCAAAATTTAGGCCTCAAATCCTCGCTAGATTTCTTAGGACTTTGTTTGCTTGAAAGGTTTGATTATATCAATATTTTTTTCTTTTGATTCCCTATTGTCTTGGATCAATTTTTGAAAATTCAAACATTCAAGTTTCATCTGATCCTTGGATGTAGTTTTGACTGTCAGTGGTTTTGATTTTTGGGTGATTGTCCAACCATTATACTTTTTTATTTTTCTTTCTGAAATATTTCAAGTACTTTTCTTGTCAGTTTCGAAAACTTATTTCATTAACTTGGATATAATATGGTGCATCAAACCCTGTTATTTTAGTTTTCATTTTGGAAATTGTTGATCCATCAAGTCAATTCAAAATATTTTAGGGTCTGATTCAACATCAGTTGATCTCATATCTGTTGGTTTTAAAGCCCTTTTTAGAGTGATTGTTTTCTTTCAAACTATCTACTTGAATGAGTGATAGAGGTCATTTATGTTGGATCATGTTGTCATTGATGTCAAAGGATTGAAGCCAAAGGATTGATGTCAAAGGAACAATGTCTTTTCATAGTATATTGATGTAGTATGTATTGTCATTATTATAAATGAATTGATGTCAAGTGAAGTCATTGATAAATGATGCATAGATGTTTTCATGCATAAATGAAGATGGATCAATGTGTTGTCATTCACATATGATGCATATATGATGTCATGTATTGATGAAGATGGATCAATGTGTTTTCATTGATATATGTTGTCATGCATAGATGAAGATGGATCAATGTGTTGTCATTGATATATTATTCATAGATGGATTGATGCATTAATGTATTGATCGTTGGATAACGTGGTCATGCATGGAATCAATGACAAAGGGGCAATGTCACAGTGATGTGTTGTCATGGGTTATTCCAGTGGATTGATGTAAACATGACTCATTATTGTCATGTCATGGTTGATAGGAAGTACAAATGGATGAACTCTAAAGTGGTCCCCTTATGGTGAAATCCCTCACGGGAATACACTTTGTGGTTGAGTTATCCTAGAAGTATGGTTAGAGAACCCAAGATTAATTGTGTAATAATGAGATAAATATCTGTGAATTTTTCAGTGAAAATATCCTATATGGATACTATTTGCCATTCCATTTCCGATGGTATGTGGAATGTCACATAACTCCTCATAGTTTGAGAGTTATGGCCTTGTCAAGTTGGACGACCCTCATGTGTTGGATAGAAGCCCCAAAGGTTAAAGAAGTCAAAGTGTTTACAAAGAAGAAATTATTTGAATAATAAAGTGAAGTGATGAAGTCAAAGAGGATTATTTAAATAATGAAATTAATGGAGAACTTTCTAATTATGGAAAGTGGTCATAAGTGAGTTAACCCTAAAATAAGGAAAGAGGGTTAAATGGACAAGTGGCCATGTGAACAAAGTGGCTAACTAGACAAAGTTGGATAAAGGTGTCTATGTGGACAAAGTGGTTTTGTGGATAAAGTGGATATGTGGACAAAGTGGCTAAGTAGATGTTTCTAAAGGAAGCTTCTTGGAGAGTATAAATAAGAGGCAAGGGTATCTTGTAAATGTACATCTCTCTTGAGCATATATTGAAGATTTATTCTGAGTCAGAGAGTTATTGCAAGTTCTCATGGATGCATCAAAGTTTCTATAAGTCTGAGATCTTGACGGAGAAAGTTTTGAAAGTTCAGAAACCCTAGTTTATGAAGGAGTACACGGGCTATAGTGATACAGAGCACGTACATATGTGAGAAGCAGTGAGCTAGAGCATGTACACATGCGGGATGAAGGAGGTTAGAGTGCATACAGCTAGAGAAAGTCATGGAGACTTGAGTGTGAGTTGCTGCCAGTTTCCTGAAGTCTAAAACAAGTTCCATATCTACATTCTATGGGCTTAGATCTGCCATAAAATTTCTGGTATGGTTACATGATTGTTTTGATGGATACTCTTTCTTATGGTATGGTGAATGCTTAAGGAATTCTTGGTATAGTTGTTGTGATATGTTTTGTGCTGGTTGATTGACTCAGTGAGAGTCACTCTTATGTTTCAGTACTGATATGATTGTTGTAGTATACTGGTTACTTATACATGATTACGTAACATTTATATTGTATGGTTGAGGAGCATGAATAAGTTTTTGGATAGCATAGATGTGTTGTGATTGGTTATGGTACATATTGGATAGTGAAGGGAAGAAGTGGATGTGATAGAGGATGTAGAATATATGAGTTTTCATGGAAAGAGAAAACCCTCTTTCTTAAGGAGGCATATGCAGGTTGTTGTGAGCCATACCACATACATACGCAGGCTACCCTATTGGTAGGGCGTGTACATACACATTTTTCACTACTAACAGGTTGCGTACCTATTGACAGATTCGTATCTATTGAGGATTGAATCCTCTTCTTAGTTGGTTTTGAGTTGTGTAAGTTGAGTCTTGCATTGCGGAGTTGGTGCTCTTGTGGAGTTGATACTCTATTCAGTTGTTGCTGATAAAACCCCAAGGATTTTAGTCCATAATAAAAATAAATTTGTACATACATCTTTTGTTCTTTGTGTTCCTTGTGGTGATGTCTTATTAACGATATATGTTGTTGATATATGTTTGTATACAACTGGTTATAAATTGACAGTAATAAGTGTTGAGTAAATTGTGATTGCTAACTGAGGATTTTTCGTGAAGGGAAGTGAAAAATATCCCTACACTGATTCACCCCCTCCCCCCCTCTCTCAGTGTGATCGGTGTGTCCAACAATTGGTATTAGAGAAGGCCTTCACTATAATCCTTAACAAGCTTGGAGGAGATCCATGGACACACAAATGGATGATGAAGTTCCAATCCTTGATGAAGAAAATTATTCAGCATGGAGAATAGAAATGAAAGAGTATTTTAAATAAAAAGGAGGATTTGTTTGGAATGAAACTATTGGTGGATCAGTTCCCTTAAAGAACAAGTCAAATTTTGCATCTCAAAAGGAAGAAAAGAAGAATGATGCATTGTCTCTCAAGACCATTTTCAATGGACTCTCAAGTTCTATCAAAGAAATCATGGGACAATGCATATCCACCAAGGATCTATGGCTAAAGCTAGAGAAGACATACCAAGGAAAAAGGGAAGAAACTAAAGACAACTCCATCAAGAACAATGATGGTAAAGAATCTCCAAAATCCTCTGATTGCAATAATTCTTAATCTGATGAAGTTGAATGTATCTCTACAAGTGAAGAAGATGTAGAAATATTTTCTGTAGAATCAGATGACAATTATCCTATGGAAGAAGTAGAAGAAGAACTTTCAAATCTTAAAAAGAAAGTGGATTGGGGTCTATATGAATACAACTATGCCCATATTTATATAGACTATAGTTATCTTTCTGATAACACTAAAAGGATTCTTGAAAAGAATCAAAAGCATATTTTGAAACTAAAGGAAATTCTCAAAGAACGAGAAGAAAGTAAAAGGACTCAATTAGAAGAAAAGGAAGAAGAGATCAAAAGAATAAAGAATGAAATAGAAGAAAATAAGAAGGTAGATAATAAGATTAGAAAAATTATTGAAGCTAATATCCATCTCAAGACGCAAATTGAAGAAGCCAAAAGGGTAGAGGAACTATTAAAGAATCAAGTAAATGAAAAGGAAGAGTCATGCCATACGTTGGATGCTGAAGTTGTTGATATTAGAAAGAAAGTAGAGAATTATAACAAATTATTGAATAGTTCAACAATCTTGAATGAAATCTTGGATAGTAAAATATCACCAAATGATAAATCAGGTCTTGGATACAACAAAGAAGCTACACATTTTGAGGTAAGCACCTCAAAGAAGCTTGAGGTAAGTCCCTCATTCTCAAAAGATGGAAATAATGTTACAAGTAAACCATCTACACAAAGAAAGGAAACTTTCAAAAGAACAAAGAAAGGAAGACATCAACAAGCCATCTTTACACCTCAAAGAAAATTCAGAAGGGAGACACCTTCAATATGGACACCACAGGAAAGGTATGAAAATGTTTTTCATGGTCACTGTTACTCATGTAATGAATATGGTCACAAAGCTTTGGAATGAAGATATTATGCAAGCGGAGATAATTAAATATTTCATAACACCCTAAGGTGTTGGAGATGTAATCAATTAGGACAAATTGTTGCTCATTGTCACACCGTGAGATGCTACAGTTGTAGTGGATTTGGCCACAAATCCCAGGATTGTTGGAACATAAGAAGACAATCCATCAGGAGCGTTTCATATAGTATGACTAGAAGAACACATGAGTCTAGAAAGGAAGAAAATGTTGGAAATATTGAAGCTCATAGCTCAAGTTATGAGAAGTTGGGACACCTTCAAAAGTGGGTGAAGAAGACTGAACAAGCAGAACAAAATAGAAGCCCTAAGGCAATATCAAGCTTGAATTCTTATGAAGAATAGGTGGGTTACATTGATAACAGTCATGTACATACATGAGATTACATAAAAATAGGTCGCATACATACATGAGTTGTTTGTATAGCAGGTTGCGTACATGTGGTAAAAGCCTTGGAAAGTAGGCTATGCAAATAAGTTGCATCTTGGTGTGATGGTATAACTCTGTGTTGCAAAGTCTGACATGGTTTGTTGCAGGTTTTCATGATTACATGTTGGCATACATAATTGATGTATGTATGGTGATGACATACGGTTGAGTGTTTAATTTCTATCCTTGTTGCATTATACTAACTCTAGAGTATGGATTGAGGCTTTTTCTATTGAGGAACAATGTTGGTTGTGATAGTGAAGTTATGGAACTTTGGTTATGAGATATGTCATGATGATGATAGCTAGATATGTCATTGATCTATTGATGCACATTTCTAGTACATGTATTTTTGGATGCTTAGTATTTTTTGTAGTGAATGGTGGTTAAGGTAGATCTGTTGGGATACATGGTTGGTACATATCTGAGTTACAATGATATATCTTGTGATGTATCGTTAGAGGCATATTTGTTGGATATCTTGGTGCATACATTTGGCATGTGGTTGAGCTACATATTGGGACATGTAGTTGATGAGTTGATGAGGTGGTTATATTGTACATCATTGATGAGTCATAGCTTGATCTATAGTTGATGCATGATTGATACACTTTTGGTGCATTGTTAGAAGCACCTACTATCAGCATGATTGGCATGTGGTTTATGGTTGATATGGCATACATGTATGAGAACACATCTTGATTGTACTTCATCTTGTTAAGGTTTGGTCCATGGTTGATGCACTTGCTTGATATAGGTGGTAATACATTCATTGATGGTATATGTTTGTGGCTGATAGTACTTGGCTAAAGTACATCATTGGTATTACTTTTTTAGCATATACTTTGGTACATGATGTATGGGATGATGTAGTTGAGACACTTGTTATGATGCTTGGCTAATATATTGATGGTTGAGATACATGGATTTGGAATTTGGTTCACGGTAGAGGCATATCATGAGTGATATGACAATTGTTTGAGGCACATGCTTGGCATGTTATTAGAGGCATTTGGATGGTACACAATTGGAACATGTTCTTGGCATATGGTTGATACACTTCATCAATGATATATTATGGCATATTGTATGGTATTGATGTACATGGTTGATGTACATGGGGGTTGTGCACAGTTAGCACACAATATTCCATAGGATGGACTTGGTTTATGTTTTGTTCATGATTCTCTATTCATTTTTGACATATCTTTTGTTTCATGATGTATGGTATGGCACGAGTTTGGTGCATGGATAGGTCCAAGGATCATCATAGGAAGAGTGTATCATTATTGAGCAGTTGATATATGTTCTGGTTGAGCAGTAGCATTTGCAACATAATCATATTGCAGTGGTAGCATATTTTTCATATTGTGGATAAGATAGGGGGAGACATACCCATAGGGGGATTCATTCTTCTTCCCATGTTTCCAGAAGGAGAGATTTATTAGATGCAAAGGTAAATACTTGGAGAAATAGCACAAAGGCATGGTTCCAGTAGAAGAAATGATCACATGGGGAGCATGAGTGATATGTATTTAGCATTACATCATAGTGATATCCCTTGTTCAAAAGGGGAGAGATTATTTAGAGGAATATCAAGGCATCTAGGCAAGGGGCGTAGCCCCAAGGAGAGTTCAGGCAAGGGGAGTGGTCCCAACGAGAGAAATACCCTTTTCCATTGATGCCAAAGGGGGAGAGATAGTCACATTGATGTGATTGAGATGAATATTTTTGGAGAGCAATGCCATGTCTACATGTTGCATCAATTATTTTATTGACATCAATGTTGGTATTGCCATCAATGCCAAAAGGGGAGATTGTTGGATCATGTTGTCATTGATATCAAAGGATTGATGCCAAAAGATTGATGTCAAAGGAACAATGTCTTGGCATTATATATTTACTTAGTATGTATTGCCATTATTATAAATGAATTGATCTTAAGTGAAGTCATTGATAAATGATGCATAGATGGTGTCATGCATAAATGAAGATGGATCAATGTGTTGTCATTGACATATGATGCATAGATAATGTCATTCATTGATGAAGATGGATCAATGTGTTGTCATTGATATATGATGTCACACATAGATGAATATGGATCAATGTTGTTGATTAATTGGGTTGGTTTTCATTGATGTCAACCCTTGAAGAAAGTTCGGTAGCGAATTCCAGTAGCACAAAGTTTTAGGTAATGGACCCAAGTTTGTTTGATGGATAATTGTATGAGTTTTGATATATTTATAGGTAAGACTATTCTATATGGATAGTACATGTCATTCCATTTCTGGTGGTATGTGAAATGTCAAATAACTCATCACAGTTAGAGAGTTATGGCCTTGTGAAGTTGGAGAACACTCATGAGTCATCAAGAAGCCCCAAAAAGTCAAAGTGTTTGCAAAAGAAATTATTTAAATAATAAAGTTAATGGAGAACTTCATAAAATAAGGAAAGTGGGATGGTACATGAAAGTATAAATACAAGGCAAGGCTCTCTCATATAATCACACTTTAACATATTGAATATCTTTTGTTCTGTAAGGATTATTTCAAGTAGTCAATGATACATCTGAAGTTGTGAAAGTCTGAGGTAGTACGAAGGGTTGACGATGAAAGTTTTGGAATTACAGAGAATACTAAAAAACCTAATTTTCAAGGCGTACGTGGGTTGACAGAGTATTAGGGTGCATACATACGTGGGCTGATAGTGTATTAGGGTGCGTACATATGCGGGTTGGCAGTTTATTAGAGTGTGTATATGTGGGTAAAACCATGGAAACTTGAGAAGATGAATATGCAGAGGTTCTAGATTCTGAGATCAAGCTCCCAGGAATGTAATATCCCCAGGCTAGTGAGTTGTTTGATATCATTTTTGCATTCACCTTTCATGGAATAGTGTGTGCATGAACTACACAGTAAAATGAGGAAGTGTGTACATTCTAGGATACTGTGCACATCAACTTAAGTGCACGCGAATTTGAGGCCATGGAGCCTTTGTGTATATGTAGTTTTTTATAGGCTGGTGAGCAATTTTTGTGATGATTAGGCAGAAGATCCTAGATGTTAAAATCCAATGAGCCTATTTTTGTATATATCTCATAATTAATATAAAGTACATCATTGCACGCAAACCAACCATGATAAAATAGTATGGGGGACTAAACTCCACTAGTTAGGGAAAGGGAGGGCTAAAATTTAAGGAAAAGGGATAAGCTAGGGAGATTAAGCCAAAAAGGAATATTATGTTAATATTTCTTAAAGTATAAAGTATGGATAATTATTTTATCCTAAGTTCCAAACTTGGGGACAAGTGGGCCAAAGAAACTCACAACATGACAAGTGCCAAATTGGGGACATGCATACATATTGTTGGGACTTAGTTCATTTTCTGAGGATTCCTTCCATCATTCAATCGATCACTTCATGATCATTCACACACCCATTGAGCTATCCTTCACACCTTCCTATCACTGTAACTGAACCTATACCCAGAGCCATATTTGTTTGTGTAGTTGGTTAGCTTGGGAGCTGGACTGAAGAATCGAGTTGCTAGGCCCATGGGATATTGAAGAGGCGGCTTCTCAAGACCATGAGAACTTTCTCTCTAGGTGAGAAGATTCCTGGGAATTGATTTCCTGAAGGTGCTAAACTAAATCTATGGTGCTCTGATACTTCCTTTCTGGCATGTTGCTAAAGCCCAAAAAGGAAGTGGACAACCGAAGGACTATTGAGCAAAGAAGGGGCACACTTCCTGGGGTGGGACATGCATGTGGGGAATGAGGGACTATAAGCTATTAGTTTGAGTTGGCACCTGTTGTCTATGAAGCATTAGCTTGGTTAGGAATCCCTTTACCCGGGTGGAGTTTAGTCCCATATCGGGGGTGACCCACTACTGAGAGTGATGAGCAGTGTGGGCTAAGGCTGGGAGGTTCATGGAAGGTATGCACACAGTTGGTGATATTCTTACCAAGATAAGTGTTAACTGTGTGATAAAATTACATGTTGTATTGTTATTTATGTGTGTATTTTTATGGCTTTATCTTATGTGTGGTTATAATAGACTTTATATTTATGGGTATTTATTGTATATGTTGTGTGTATATGTTTACTATTATTTTAGTATGAATCCTTATATTTACATAACGTATTTGTTTATTTATGTTTTATATATAAAGTTCTGCAAGAGTTCTGTGTGTATATAGTTTAATTGCATGTAGTTCAAAAAATTCATGTGGCATAGCTCAATTGGATGTTGGGTATGTTACAATATGTTAAGTAGAGAATGAAAGAGTTATCTAGAGTAGTATAGCTCGACATGGGTGGCTGGGGATGTTACAATATGGTATCAGAGCTTCATTTTTCAACACTGAGCTTGGATGGGCTGAGCAAGTTGAGTTGAAACGAAATTTCACAGAGAAATTATTTCGAAGTGGCCAAATTTCAAGTTGCAAAGCATCCATGATAAAAACTAGCAACAATTGTGCAGAATTGGGAAAAATCCCCAATTTATGTTGTTAAATTCATGGGAAAAATGAGAAATTTGGCCATGTGGTGAGATATTCTTGATTTAATATCTGTTCTAGCAAATTCAGACCTGGAATTGGTCGAATTTGAAGTTACCGTGAAGCCATGATAGTTGGAGTGAGATTAGTAATTAAAATTCTCAATTCATGACTTTATATCTACATCTCAAATAAAATATCTTGGAGAGATCTTTCTAATGATGTAAACCATTCGTCAAACGAAGATTTTATGAGAAAGTTATAGTAAAAATAGTGGAGGGTAAATTTTAATACCCAACTAATTTCAAAGAGCCATAACTTTCTGCTCCAGAATCAGATTGAGGCACATGAGTAGTGAATGGAAATATATTGAGCCATAGAATATAGTCCCGGAGTTGAATTAAATTTATAGGCATGTTAAAAATGTTTAAAATGGAAAATAAGGTACCTGTAGCATTCCAGACCAAAAACATGAATTGGCCTAGAACTTCAGCAAGTTGTAACTAGCAGCCCAGAACCCATAAAAATGTGAAACTTGGACAGAGTGTCTAGAATATGAATATGAAGAAACCCAATTGAGCACCTATGAAAAATCCAATGGATTAGGTGCAAAATTGTTTAATTACAGGCAGAGTTGCACCAAGTTGAAGTGTGAACAGAAAAATGAATGGGCATTTTTCAAATAACCATAACGTTCTGCTCAAGACTCAGAATTGAGCATGGAAATAGGCATTGGAAAGGTCTCAGACAGTGGAATATAAATATTCACCCAAAAAATTGATCTGGGAATTCAATTTTCGAGGAAATCAGAAGAAATAATTTTGATATGTTATTGAACCAGAATGGTTCATATTTTCATGAAATTATTGAGTCAGATAGCCTGACAAATTTGTGTTCTCTACACATTATGAAGAGATTAACAACAACTAGATCAGATCAAAATCAGCATAGATTCCATAGGAATGGAATAGGCACAGGGGAATGGACATGGAGAAGGAAGGGATGAAAAAATGAATATGGTAGAGACCATTAAAAATTTGCAGAAGGATGTCCAAAGCCATAAAGCTGATAATGAAAGGCTTATGAGAGCCAATTAGAAGCAAGAGGACTTCAACATGAAGTTACTACAGATATTGAACCGAATAGAAAAGAAATTGGATAAGGGGAGTGGCTCAAGCAAATCAGGAAGTCATAGGTCTCCTGATGAGAAAAGAAGAACAAGAAGTGTTAGCATACATCACCATCACTTCTCGAGGCATTCCCATAAGAGGGAACACAACAAAACAATTCCATCAAGAAGCATAAGAGGTTTGGGGTAGATGAGCTATGAGGAGAAATGAACAAAATCAAACCTCCTACATTTGATGGTGAGCACAATAAGGATGAATATGAAGAGACATGGTTGATGGGCATGAGAAAGTATTTTCAATTTCATAATTATTCTTCTCATGCAGAAGCAAGAATTGTCATCTATCAACTCAAGGGAAAGGTATCCATGTGGTGGGATTATCTTGTGGAGGTGCAACACATTAGGGAGAAAAGTGTTACTTGGAGGGAATTCAAGAAGTATTTTGAAAATAAATACTTGACTAAGAGATACTATGACAAGAAAATGAAAGATTTCTTTGAAATCAAGCTTGGAAGTATGACCATTGATGAATATGAAAGAAGGTTTTTAGGACTGCTGAAATATTTTTCTTTCATCGAGGATGAGATAGTTAAGATTCAAAGGTATTTGAGTGGATTTCTAGCATTCATCAGTGAAAAAATATAGTATGATGATTCCAAGACATTGGAGGAGACCATAAGGCGAGCTAAATGCCTATATGATAAAAAAAAATAAAGGCCAACTTTCCAAAAATCTTGGGAAGACAAAAAGAAATTCAAGATGGATCAAAGTAAGAAGGGAACTAAGCCACCATTCTTAAAAAATAATCATCATGGGCTACCAACTTCTAGAGAACCCAGAACAATTGAGATAGGGGGTTAAAGGCCAAGGCAATCATATATTCAATGTTGGGGTTGTAAAGAAGATCATATGTTCAAAGATTCTCTGCACAGAGGTGAAAAAGTGAGGATTGTCCACAATGTACAGCAAGCTGAAATAGTAGAGGACATGGGAAGAAATGTACCAAGGATCTATGCAACCTTGGACAACAAGAAAGCAGAGTATCAGTCACATATGATTGAAGTGGAAGGTATGATCAACAACTTAACCATTTCTATTTTAATTGATTCAAGAGCTAGTCATAGTTATATAGATCCTAAGATGGTGGAAATTTTGCATTTGCCAAGAAGCAAGCATGGAAAATCTTGGTTGGTGAAGCTAGCTACCGGAGCCAAAAGAAAAGTTAATGAGATGGTTAAGTCCTATCTTATGGACATGAATGGACTGAACACCAAGGCATATTTGAACATCTTTCCTTTAGGTTCCTATGATTGTTTAATTGGGATGGATTGGTTGGACCAACATCATGCTATCCTATATTGTCATAACAAGGAATTTACTTGCTTGGATGAGGAAGGGAGCCTAAGGAAAGTGTAGGGAATTCCCGGGGAAGTAACCATCAGAGAAATTTCAACATTGCAGCTAAATAAATGTTACAAAAAAGGGTGTCAAATATTTGCAGCTCATATGGAAGAGACACCTAAAGATAAGGTGCCAAATTTGGAGGATCATGCAGTCCTGAAAGATTTTGAAGATGTTTCAAGGAGGTACCATGACTACCCCCAAAGAGAGATATTAATTTCTCTATAAATTTAATTCCTGGAGAAGCTCTAGTGTCAAAGACTCCTTACAGAATGAGTACACCAAAGCTGAAGGAGTTGCAAATGTAGCTTGAAGTACTTCTGAAGAAGGGGTATATACGCCCAAGTGTGTCACCTTGGGGTTCCCCAGTGTTGTTCGTGAAGAATAAATATGGAACATTAAGATTGTGCATTGATTTCAGACATCTGAATAAAGTGACCATAAATAACAAGTATCCTCTGCTAAGGATTGATGATCTCTTTGACCAATTGAAGGGTGCAAAGATATTTTCAAAGATAGATCTTAGATCAGGATACCATCAGGTAAAAATTAAAGAGGAAGATATCAGCAAGACTGCCTTTAGGACAAGGTATGGTCATTATGAGTTCATAGTGGTGCCATTTGGGTTGTCAAATGCACCAGTTATTTTCATGTGCTTAATGAATGGTGTTTTACGCGAATATTTAGACAAGTTTGTCATTGTATTTTTAGATGACATCCTTGTATATTCCAAGTTAGAAGAAGAGCATGAGAATCATTTGAAGATGGTGTTTCAAGTATTCATGGAGCATCAGTTGTATGCCAAATTGAGCAAGTGCTCATTTTATCAGAGGAAAATTCATTATTTGGGACATATCATTTCAGAGGATGGGATAACAATGGACCCTGATGTTAGGATCCAAAAATGTCCCTTTTTCACTATATGTTTTGCTCATTCAACCTTATCATTTCTATGCTAAAATGCCTAATATCATGTTTGCTAAGACCTTTTTCCCAAGGTATGAATCATTGATCTTGCTTTTGTATTCTTATTTACTTAACATGTTTGATTGGTAGTGTTTCTCATATTTTACCCATGAATGTTCAACTAATGATCAAAATGTGTAGATTAAAGAAAAACAACCAAGTATTGAAGAAATATCATTATTGTTACACCAGTTGTGCACCAGTTCTGCATGTTGTTACATGATTACAACAACTGCGCGCCTTTCTTGGAAGCTGTTAGAACTGCTGCAATAGATTCTCACTAATCCTAGAAGATGGTATATCATTCAAATCCGTATCCTAAATATGGATCCTCAAGGATGTTATGCGTTTTGTCTCATGTTAGTGATCAAGATCATTTCCATATTTTGTGATGATAACAAATCTTTTATATCATATGAACAGCTTGATAATCTTCGATTCTCAAGGCTGTTCTGAGTCTGTTTCAACTGAATGTCTCTATCTTTAAATAACAGAGATTTTGTAACCATTAGGCAGTAGATATTAGCTATGAAATAGAGAGTGAAGTGAATCATTTTGTATCTGAACATTTTGGCGATTTAATAAAGAAGTTATTTGAGTTTCTCCAACCTACTGTAGTCTTTTTGAGTGGATTCAGTGAGAAGGAAAGGGCCCACCTTCCTCACAGACTCCCCTCTATTGTGAGTTTTATATTAACTGCTTTGATTGTTTACTGTTTTGTGATTTATTTGTTTATGCATTGCTAGAATACATTTGTTGTTACAGTTCACTCCCTTTCTGTTAATGCGCATCAATGTGTCTCATGAGAGTTAGAATCAATTGTTGAATACTGCTGGAGAATTGCTTTCAGAGTTAATTCCTTTTCTGCATTAGATTAAATCTTTGTTTTTAAGAAAAAGTAAATAGAAGTGTGAATTCCCTTTCTGCAATTAAGTAGACTTCCTTTCAGCAATTAGCACAAAAATTCCTTTTGCAAGAGTAAAATAGAAAATTAGAATAGATTAGATAATCCAGGATTCTTATACACTCATCAAATCCTACTCTTGGAAATTAGATTTCAATTATGCAAGTGTGACTTCAATTCTGCAACAATAGATTAGAACTCCAGTTGTGTCAGCAACTTGTGTTAGTGTTCATCTTTTGAATTCTGTTTCTTTTAGTGTTAGTTTACCCTATTGCAACTTGATTAGTGTATTCTTTCATAATCTAGAATAGACTGTGCACAATTATATTACAATAATAAAACTTCCTTGGGTTTGAAAATTCATATTGAGCACCTTAATTATCTATTTATTTAGACAATTAAAGTGCACAACATTTTGGTGCCATTGATGGGGAAGATAGTTATAGATTCTAGCAAGCGCATTAGTTTTCTTTTCTTAGGAATGAGTAGTCTACATGAATCAAGGAACAAGAGGATGTATCCCCAAAAATACTAACCCTACAGGTGCCAGAGGACATGGTGGAAAGAATCCTGCACTAGGAAGGCCAACCTTTGTTGATGAGATTATAGCCAGAGAAGATTCTTCTTCAGGATCTATCTTTCACCCTTCAAATCCTCCAAGAAGACATATTCCTCAGTCATCAGAACTACCCCATTTTGAAACATCATTTTCATCAGGGGATGAAGCTGAAGATGAATATTTGTCACCAACAAGTCAGCACGCAACACTGGAGAATATTGAAGATCAATCAAGTGTAGCTCAGAACATGGAAAATCCAAAAGAAGTTGTTTATCAGATCAATGGACAGATAGTCACTAAAGAGGAGTGGGACACTTTTTGTATTGATTGGAAAGAAAGAGCACGTATGGAAAATCAAGGAGATAATGAAGAAGAGTTCCACCGTGAGGATCCACTGAATAATGAATATCAGGAAAATGATGAAAATACTATCTCTACCCTGGTCTTTCTTATTACTAATATCCCCACGTGAGGGATAGCTCCTATGAAGAACATACCTCTCTCAGCCCTGCCAAATTTCCATGGATTATCTACTGAGGATCTAGATGAGTTTCTATTTGAATTTGATATTCTGTGTAGAAGCTATGACTACACTACCACTGCACAGAATCTTAAATTGTTTCCATCTACATTGAAGGGTAGCGCGTTAATATGGTTCATGAGCCTTGGAGGAGAGAATATTTCAACATGGGGACAAATGAGGCATATTTTCCTGAATAAGTACCAAGACTATTGTCAAACGAGGAACGAAGAGAGGAACTATTCAAGAAGTCTCAGAAGGAGGACGAGACCCTTAAAGATTTTGTGGAGCGACTCCAGTATAATCTCCAAAGGCCAAGACATCCAGATGTGAGTAAGGACATACTGAAAACTATTTTGCTAAAAGGAGTTAGAGATGATTGTTTAGATATGTTGAATATGCTTGGCAAGGGAGATATATCTAAGGAATCCTATGAAGACATTGTAAATATTTGTAAGAGATGCTCTTGAGTATCTACAAGGAATAAGTCAGCTACCAGGGATACCACTTTTTCAAGGGTATATAAATCAGCCAATGGAGGGGAAACAAGAGAAGAAATAGGTAATCTGTTAGAAGATTTCAAAATAGAAATGATTAACTCTTTTGCCTCACAAATTGACACTCTGCAAGTCAAACAGAAACAAGTAGAATCAGATCAGGCATTGTCCATTTTCTGTTCGAAATGCAGAAAGAAACATCCACTAAGGGAGTTCCCACTGAACAGTGTCCAGGTATGTCTTATTTGTGAATTAGATCATGCTACTGACCAATGTCCCTCCCTAACAGGTGTAAAAGAATCAATGAAGGTGACTAATGAGGAAGCGGAAGATGTCTATCTAATAACATAGAGAAGTCAATGGAAGCCATGAGGTCAAGGTACAAACCCTCAATTCTCTCCTGCATCACTTAATTATTGTAATAATGTGAACAATCAACTTTAATATGACCATATGAATGGCCCCCCTCCAAATCAGATGCCACCTCCCTATTAGGATCACAATGCATGGGTACCTATGCCCCAACAACAGAATCATCCTGGGCAATGGAACCCATATTGGAGAGGCCCTCAACAACATCTTACTTATCAAAACCCTCACCAGCAGAACCTCTATCAACAACAGTTCCAACCCCAATACCAGCAGAAACAACTGCAGTTACCTCCCAATGCCCCATAGAACAATCCTCTCGTATGGCCTCAGATGTCTATGCAACCTAACCCAAATACAAATAATAAGGCCATTCAGAATATTGATATACACAATGTTCCATCTCTGTCTATTACCCCTATGCCTTGTGATGAGATAAAATTAAGATCAGGGAGAATAGTCAAGCCAATAATTGAATATGCTCCATCTTCAGAATCAAACAAGGAATCAGAGGAAAAAACATTTGTTGATATAGAGGATATTGATGAACCTATCATAGAATTATCAGAACCCCCATTCCCTAAAATATTGGAAATTATCAAAACTATGGAATTACCATCCTTCAATCTCTTAGGAGAGTTCCAAAATCTACATGTTAAAATTCCACTATTGCAAGCGATTAGGGATGTCCCTATTTATGCAAATACTATGAGAGAAATTTGTATCAAAAATCCTGGAAGGAAACTTAGGGACCCCTTCACAGTACACGTAGTGAAAGAATTTTCTAAATTGATGTTAGGTAAAATCCCACCTATTAAATATGGTGACATAGGAAACCCTACAGTAACTATCAAAATTGGACAGACATCTGTTCCTGATGTGTTAGTTGATTTAGGGGAAGCAATCAACATTATGCTAATAGATATGACACAATTTTTGCAACTCAGAACGCAAGTCCAACCTACTCCTATTGTTTTATAATTAGCTGATCGTTCTACTATCAAACCAAAAGGAGTAATCGATGATCTAGTTATTTTAGTTGATTCATGGGAGTATCCTATTGATTTTGTCATATTGCAACCTAAAACCCATCTGGGGGGGCACCCTCTAATTCTAGGAATACCATGGTTAGCTACAGTTGATTCTTTCATTGGTTGTAGATCTGGTTCAATGACCATCTCTGATGGTTATGATACCAAGAAACTTACCCTTTATCCTCATGCTACGCCCAGTGTGGAACGCAAAAATTATTTTTGGATGGACCTTGAGGATGAAAGTGATCTTCCTATGCTAACCATAGTAAAATCCTCTAGTTTCAAACATGAGATAGAGGATGAGCTAATCAATATATTTATCAATGACCCCTCTGTTGTTACACAAAACATGTATCACCGATTGAGTAGAATTTTTTACCCTACTACCCAAGAAGGAGTGAGCCCGGAGATGTTCTCTGAAAATGTTGTAAATCAAGTTAATTCATCTGTAATAGCATATACTGAAACAACTGAATTATTTCCTAAAGTTAATTCTAAGAGAATCGTTGTAGAAATCAAACTTGGAAAAACCCTGAACATCAATCTTGATTTATCTTCTGCTGAAACTGAATGTTTGATGAAGTTATTGATTGAACATAAAGAGGCATTTGCCTGGGATTAAATGGATATGAAAGGAATTTCCTCTTAACTATGAACCCACCATATATACATTAAGGAAGAATGACGATCCATTTGCCAACCCCAAAAGAGAATAAACCTTAATCTTAAAGAGATTGTTAAGGAAGAACTCCAGAAACTTCTTAATGCAAGATTCATCTACCCTATATCTGATAGCGAGTGGGTTTCACCCTTGGTTATTGTGCCTAAAAAGAATGGGAAATGGAGAGTGTGTGTCGACTATAGAGCCCTGAATAAGGCCACACAAAAGTTTCATTTCCCTCTGCCATTTATTGATTAGGTTCTAGACAACCTATCTAGGAAAACGTTTTTCTCTTTCCTAGATGGATTTAGTGGATATAACCAGATAACAATTGCTCCATAGGACCAAGATAAGACCATATTTACTAGCCCTTGGAGTACATTTGACTACAAGGTTCTCCCATTTGGATTGTGTAATGCACCATCCACTTTCCAGAGAGTTGTAATTGGTATTTTCTCTGATATGGTGAATGACTATATGGAAATATTCATGGATGACTTTACACCTTACGGTACTGATTTCGATGAATCTTTAGCTAATATGGAAAAAGTACTCAAAATATGTATATTGTCTCATCTTTCTCTAAGTACAAAAAAGTGGCATATGATGATGAGCGAAGGTGTGGTGTTGGGACACTTCATTTCTTATGCAGGAATTCAGGTAGACCCAGCCAAAATCCAGGTAATTTTGGACATTCCAACTCCATCAACTCAGAAAGAGGTAAGAAGATTTTTAGGGCATGATGGATATTACAGGAGATTCATTAAAACAAATTCCAAGCTTGCCTCTCCCCTATTTTTTCTATTAACAAAATATGTTGACTTTAGTTGGACTGACAATTGAGAATTGTCTTTTGCAGGTCTGAAGCAGAAATTGTCCACAACTCCCATTTTGAGAGGGCCCAATTGGGCTCTGCCATTTCACATTTCTTCAGATGCCTCAGATACTGCAATTGGTGTGGTGCTAGGGAAATAGGAGGACAAAGATCCCTATGCTATCTACTATATCATCAAGAACATGTCTCCTTCTAAGTTAAATTATACAGTTACAGAAAAAGAAGTCTCGGCAGTAGTTTATGCTATCAATAAATTCAGGCATTATCTCACTGGTTATTCTACTTTTATTCATACTGATCATTCAACAATTAAATATTTGATGAATAAACCTATTACTAACGCCTAAGTAACAAGATGTTTGTTATTTCTACAAGAATTTGACATCACTATAGTAGATAGAACATGAAAATAAAATGTGGTTGGTAGATAGAGCAGTGGTTGGGGTAGATTTACTCAAGGAAATGGAAGAGCAAATGTTGAAAAAAATAAAATTAAAGGCTACCCAAGACAAGAAAAAAGTCTATGTTGATAAGGTCATAACTCACAGGGAATTTAAAGTGGGAGACCATATATTTTTGAAAGTGAAAGCCAACAAAAGTTCCCTGAAGTCGGGAAATTTTTCAAAGTTGGCAGCTCCCTATTGTGGGTCGTTTGAAATCCTTGAGAGGATTGGTCTAGTGGCTTATATGATTGCATTGCTTGCATCTATGTTTTTTCATAATGTATTCCATGTATCATTTCTCAAGAAATATATACTTGATTCTAATCATGTTATTGATTGGAATGTGATTCAGTTGGAGCAAGAAATCACTTTTCAAGTGCATCCAGTACGCATTCTGGACCAAAAAATAAAACAGCTCTAGAATCGAGCCATAGGGCTTGTAAAGGTCCAATGAACCGGGTATGGTCCTGAGGACGCTACTTGGGAGCATGAGGATGCAATGCGAGCAGAATACCCACATCTATTTAAGGATTTTTGAATTTTTTTTTTCATATGAGTACATAATGCACTGAGGACAGTGCATAAATAAGGGGAGGGTATAGCAATATCCCTAGGCTGAACCCAATTGTAATGAAAATGAAAATGTACTTAAGCTGGTGAGTTGTTTGATATCATTTTTGTATGCACCTTTCATGGCATAGTGCATGCATTTACTGCGTAGTAAAATGAGGAAGTGTGCACATTCCAGGATAATGCATGCAACAACTCAAGGGCACACGAATTGGAGGCCAGGGAACCTTTGTGTATATGTTGTGTTTTATAGCCTGGTGAGCTAGTTTTGTGATGATTAGGATGGAGAGACTATATGTTAAAGGCCAATGAGCCTATTTTTGTATATGTCTCATAATTAATATTAAGTATCTCACTGCGCACAGACCGACCATGATAAAAGAGTATGGGGGACTAAACTCCACTAGTTAGGGAAACGGGGGGCTAAAAGTTAAGAAAAAGGGATAAGCTAGGTAGCTTAAGACAAAAATGAATATTATAATAATATTTATTAAAGTATAAAGTATGGATAATTATTTTATCCTAAGTTCCAAAGTTGGGGACAAGTGGGCCAAAGTAACTCCCAAAATGAGAAGTGTCAAGTTGGGGACATGCATACATATTGTTGGGACTTAGGTCATTTTCCGAGGATTCCTTCCATCATTCATTCAATCACTCCATGATCATTCACACACCCATTGAGCTATCCTCCATACCTTCCTATCACCGTACCTGAACATGTATCCATAGCCATATATGTTTGTGTAGTTGGTTAGCTTGGGAGATGGAATGAAGAAGCGGGTTGTCAGGCCTGTGGATATTAAATATGTGGGTTGTCATGACCATGATAAATTTATCTCTGAGTGAGAGGATTGTTGGGATTTGATTTCCTAAAGTTGCTAAACTATAGCTACAGTGCTCTGAGACTCCTTGTTCGGCTTGTTACTGAAGCCCGAAAAGGAAGTGGGGTAGCCGAAGGACTGTTGAGAAGAGAAGGGGAACACTTCCTAGGGTGGGATAGACATGTGGGGAATGAGGGACTGTAGGATGTTAGTTTGAGTTGGCACCTGTGACAAAGTCTTTCCTATTTTCTATGAACCATTAGCCTAGTTAGGAATCCTTCTACCCAGGTGGAGTTTAGTCCCAGCTCGGGGGTGACCCACTACTGAGAGTGATGAGCAGTGTGATCTAATTTTGGGAGTTTCATGGAAGGTATTCACATAGTTGATGATATTTTTACTAAGATAAGTGTCAATTTTGTGATAAAATTACATGTTGCATTGTTATTTACGTGTGTATTTTTATGGGTTTATCTTATGTGTGGTTATAACTGTCTTTATATTTATGGGTATTGCTTGTATATCTTACATGTATATGTTTACTGTTATTTCCGTATGAATCCTTGTATTTACATAACATATTTTTCTATTTACGTTTTATATATAAAGTTCCACAAGAGTTCTCTGTGTATATAGTTTAATTGCATGAAGTTCGAAAAATTTATGTGGCATAGCTCAGTTGGATGTTGGGTATGTTACAATATGTTAAGTAGAGAATGAAAGCATTCTATAGAGTATCATGGCTCAGCATGGGTGGTCGGGGATGTTATAGGTAAGTTCTACAGTGCTCAGATACATCATATCTATCCATTGGTTCAAAAGGTATGTCTTATTTCTATGAATAGTTGGATTTTGATGTATGCATAAGAAATGGTTATGGAGATTTGAGGATTCTCCCTAGAGAGACTAGTGGCTGCATGAGATATTATGTATAAGTCATATCTATCGAAATACAATGTTGGTATATTTATCATTGATACTTCTTTTTTAGGCACATCTTATATTTCTTAGCATATGGCTAAGGGTTTTTGTGGTACATGGTTGAGATCTTGTATTGGTTGATGTATTGAGAGGTTGAATATTAGAAAGGGTTTGAAGTCTAGATCATGTGAGGGTTATTATACATGTTCATGATTACACACACTTATGGCACATGACTAGAGAGAGATATAGAGTTTTTGGGTAAAGGTTATGTATGAGAATGCATGCACAGGGTACAAATATAGTCTAGATACAGTGACAGGTTACAGATCTATGTGAAATAAGTTACAGAGGGTTAGAATTTTTCAGAAGAAAGAAAACCATATTTTTTAGAAGGCATATGTAGGATGCATAATAATTTGGTCATGTACATGCGAGGGTTGCACAACAGACAGGGCACGTACATGCGTCTGTTGCAGAACTACTGGTCATGTATCTGTTGTATTTTGGTTGATAGATGTTCAGTTCAAGACAGGTTGATTGCAGGGCAGTAGTATAGGTTGGTTGCAGGTTAGTGGTATAGGTTGGCACAGTCGTACAGTGGTATATCTCAGAGTGATAGTGTGACAGTGGTTCCATCATTCTACTTCTACGTCAGGGCGATTGGATGGGGCAAGGACAGGTGGTTGTAGCCACCTTCTGGTTGTATCTAGAGAACATAGGGGGTTGTAGCCTCCTTCTAGTTGTAGCTAGAGATTTGGGGAGTTGGAGCTTCCCTTAGGTTGTAGCCTGAGAAACTAGGGGTTTAGATCCTCCTTCCAATTGCAGCTGGAAAACAAAGGAAGTTGGCGATTCCAATCAATGTAATTCTTTAATACATATAAGAAAAATCATTTTGTTCTTTTCTCTTGATTTGGGTTTCCACGTAAAAACATCATTGTACTATGTATGTGTATGATTACTCATTTGTTCATTGTGTATTTACTCTGAAATTATTGGAAGATAATTCTACATTGATATAACACTTGCATTATATGGTTAAAAAGAATTAAATTACTCTATTACTGATTCACCCCCCCCTCAGTTACCCAACAATTGGTATCAGAGAAGGTTCCTTCATAAATCAGTTTAACCACTAAAAGGTAGATCATGGAGAGAAACAACATGTATAAAAATGGAATACCACAGTTTGATGGGCATAAGTATGCATTTTGGAGCAGAAGGATGAAAACATATATACAGGAACATGGATTTGAAATTTGGCAATCAGTTGTAGATGGATACAAAGAACCAACAATTCTACCGACAAATGAAAGAGCAATGAAAATTGATCAAAATAATTCCAAAGCCACAAATGCACTTCTGAATGGTCTTTATGAATCAATGTTCACCAAATTTATACATTGTAAATACACTAAAGAGATTTGGGACAAAATTAAAAATATTTATGAAGGAGATTCAAAAATCAAAGAAACAAAGCTTCAAACTTACAAAGGTCAGTTCGAACAACTAAATCTGAAGAAAGATGAGAATATTGCAGCTTATTTCTTACAAGTCGATGAAACAGTAAATGCAATCATAGGATTGGGAGAAGAAATCAAAGAATCTGTAATTGTTCAAAACGTACTAAGATCTCTTCCTATGATATTTGACCCTAAGATATCAACACTAGAAGAAACAACATTTATAGGCTCAATAAGAATGTATGAACTAAATGGAATCTTCGCAGCATATGAAATGAGAATTGAACAGAAAAATCCAGATATAAAAGAAGCATCTTTCAAAGAATCCAAAAGGTCAAAGCAAAATGGAAAACAAAAGGAAAAATAACATAGCAGCAGCAGTGACATCTCGGAAGATGATGAATAACTGGCCAACTTCGTCAGAAGATTAAACAAGGGAACCAACGACAGATATAGAGGTAAGTTTCCTTTTATTTGTTTTAATTGTGATGGTATTGGTCATTTTTCTAACAAATGTCCCCATAAGAAAAAAAACAGGAATGATGAAGATTACTCAAATAGAAAACAAACATATAAAGGCAAAAGAACCACAAAGAAAGTTTTCAAGAAAAGCTTATGCACCAAAGAAGACATCTCATCATCAGATGAAGATGAAGTCAATGGCAGTGAGACAGAAATAGTTCTATTCATGGTATTAGAAGAATCTGACAAAGAAGACATCAAAGAAGAATCTAAAGAGGTCGAAGAAGAATATGAAGAGGCAGAAATTGACTACCGAGAAGAATTTTTTTGTGCCATAAAAGTTATAAGAAGAGAAAAGAAGGAGAACAAGAAGATACAAGAAGAACTAGACAAGAAAGAAGACACTTGGGAACTAGAACAAATGATCACAAATTTGAAGATAAAACAATTGAAGAAGCACTCAAAGAAAAGCTAGAAGAAAGAGACAGGATCATTGGAAATTTGGAAGCAATGATTTTCACATTAAGAAAGGATCTTCAAAAGAAAAATATGCAGAACAACTCAAAAGTTTTGGATGACATTATCAGCAGTCAAAATCCCCATCATGACAAGTCTAGACTTGGATACAATCAGACAGGAAAGGGATCAAGATCCAAAACAACAGAACAAGAAAAATATCCAAAAATCTATGCAAAAACATTCAAAGGGGATATGAAGACCTACAAAGAAGATTACAGGGACATTCCTCCACTGAGAAGATTCAGATTTCAAAATCAACGACCAATAGATAAGCATCATGAAGAAGAATGATTTAGAAGAGAAACTCCTTTCAGAAGATCTTCAACTCCCAGGTATCAAACTATGTTTTTTGGTTTATGTTATGCATGTAATATTTTGTACATAAAGCTATGAATTGTAGAGCTAACAACAGAAATATAAACAAATTTGAAAGTCATACACAAAAGTGTTATCCAAGAAGGCCCAGTGAAACATAGAGAATAAGTTACAACAGGTTTGAATCATTGAGCACTAAAGTGGAATGTTGCAAGTGTAACAACTTTGGACACATGGCCAAAGATTGTAGAATGACAGTTCCTCCTAGAGAACCACAACAGAAAAACAACAGTCACATACAGGAACCTCAAAAGAGAACATGGATAAGAAAGAAGAATCAGTATATAAATGAAGAATGCACACTCTCTCTACAAGCTAAGAAGAAGAAACGTGGTTGGTATGTTGACATTGGCTTCTCAAAACACGTGACATGTGATAAATACAATTTTCTTACATTGAGAAAGGAAAGAGATGGATCATTCTCCTTCGGAAATGATGATTCAACTAAAATCATTGGAAAAGGCACAGTCAGAATTGGAAACAAGAATACCAAGACAAAAAAAATTCTACTAGTAGAAGATATGAAACATTATCTTCTAAGTGTGAGTCAAATGTGTGAACAAGGTCATAAAGGTACATTTGATTCACAAAAGTGCGAGATAAGAAAAGAAGGTTCAAGAAAAATGATTGCAACAACTGCAAGAACTTCAAGCAACATATATGTACTAATTGAAATTGGAAATGAAAAGTGTTGTCTAGGTAAGGAAGATGAAAGTTGTCTATGTCATAGAAGAATGCTCCACATACACTTTGATAACATTGTCAAAGTTAGCAAAAATGAAGCAGTTAGAGAAATGACCCAGATTATGAAACCAACCAATACTTTATGCAAGCATTGTCAACAAGGAAAGAAAACAAAAACTAGGTTTAAATCAAAAGAATATTCAACGACAAGACCACTAGAAATTTTGCATACTGATCTAGTTGGACTAACTACAACAAAGGGTTTAAAAGGTGAGAAATACTTTATGTTATTAGTTGATGATTATACAAAAATGACTGCAGTTTTCTTTCTCAAGAATAAGTCAGAAGCTTTTGAAAACTTCAAAGTCTACAAAGAAATGGTTGAAAATGAAATGGATTCAAAAATAAAGAAATGTAGATCGAATAATGGAGGAGAGTTCACTTCAAATGAATTTATGGACTACAGCAATAGGCATGGAATAAAATTGAAATTATTCATTGCTAGGACACCTCAACAGAATGGAGTTGTTGAAAGAAATAATAGGAAAGAACAGGAAATGGCTTGAACAATGTTAATGGATTCCAAATTGACAGATATATTTTGGACACATGCAATGAATAGATCGTTTCACCTTCAAAATAGAGTAATTCTCAAAAACACCACTGACAAAACTCCCTATGAGCTATGGAACAAAATACTAGAAAATGTGAAGCACTTCAAAGTATTTGGAAGCAAATGCTGCATCAAAAGAGAAGATGGCAGTATGTGAAAGTTTGACTCTCATGTGGAAAAAGGAGTACGTGTTAGTTACTTAAGTACAAGGAAAGAATACAAGTGTTACAATTTGAGGTTGAACAAAGTTGTGGAAAGAATCAATGTAACAATTGATGAAACAGATGGACAAGAATTAAAGGAAGAAGAAAATGAATCAATGGAACAACTTTACGAAGAAGAAGCAGAAGATGAAGAAGAAGTAGAAGGGGAAGATGAAGAGGATTAGACAGAATTAGAAGAGAAATTTCAACACGTGCCTCCAAAGACACCTATCAAATGAGTACAAAAGAATCATCATTCATATCAGATTATCGGAAACAAAGATGCAGGAGTTGACACTAGAAGAAGAATATGTTCACTAGAACAAATGCACCTAGCACTCTCATCTATGATTGAACCAAACAGTTTTGAAGATGCCAGCAAGGATGAATTTTGGAAAAAGGCCATGGATGAAGAATTGAATCAAATAAAGAAGAATGATGCTTGGGAATTGGTTCTAAGACCAAAGAATAAGAATGTGATTGTCATAAAGTGGGTATTCATAAATAAATTGAATGAAGATGAATAGGTTACAAGGAAAAAAACTATATTGGTATGTAAAGGATATGCACAAGTTGAAGGAATCGACTTTGAAGAGACATTTTCTCTAGTTGCCGAAATGGAAGAAATCTGATTGCTCCTAGCTTATGCATGCTCGAAGAATCTTAAAGTGTGTCATATGGATGTGAAATCATCCTTTCTAAATGGGGAACTTGAAGAAGAATTCTACATTGAACAACCAGAAGGATTTTAGTTTTCAGAGAACCCAGATTATGTGTGTAAATTGAAGAAGGCCTTGTATGGTCTAAAACAGGCTCCTAGAGCATGGTACTCTAGGCTGGATAAATATCTACAATAGGTAGGGTTCAGAAAAGGAAGTGGAGACAACAACCTCTACATCAAGGTAACTCAAAATAGTATTTTATTAATTGAAGTTTATGTTGATGATATTAGTTTTGGAAGTACTAATGACAGGCTAAGATGGAAATTTGCAAAGTATGTGCATAATGAATTTGAAATTTAATTACTTAGAGAACTATCCTTCTTTCTGGGTGATGGGTCTTCAGATACGTCAAAGAAACCAAGGAATTTTTATTTCTCAAACTAAGTATATCAGAGAAATGATAAAGAGGTTTAAAATGGAATATCGTAAGCAAGTTACCACTCCTATGCAAACCTGTTGCAAGTTGAGAAAAGATGATGATTCAAATTATACATACCAGAGGAAATACATGTCAATGATTGGTAGCTTACTATATGTGATAGCACCCAAACTAGATGTAATGCAGACAGTTGGAAAGGTGGCACGATTTCAAGCAGCACCAAAGGAATCACATGTAATAGCAATGAAGAGGATTTCAGATATCTCAAAGGAACATAAGAGGTTGGATTATGGTATCCAAAAGGAAAGGACATGTCACTTATTTCCTACATAGATGCATATTGGGCAAGTTGCATTGATGATCGACGAAGCACCAGTGGAGCAACATTCTACTTCCATGAGTTTTTAGTATCATGGTTAATCAAGAAAAAATCGTTAGTATCCTTATCTACAACCGAGGAAGAGTATATTGCAATAGAATCATGTTGTACATAGGTTATATGGATGAAACAAACTCTGACATATATACAGGTTGAGTATGATAAGCCCATTCCAATCTATTGTGATAATACAAGCACCATCAGTATCTCAAAGAACCCAATGATGCACTACAAGACGAAGCATGTTCCAATAAAGTATCACTTTCTACGGGAACAGGTTGCAAAGAAGAAAATCAAAGTTGAATATGTGGGCACAAAATAACAAGTGGCTGACATCTTTATGAAACCACTTCCAAGAGAAGACTTTGATTATCTTCGCCAGAGACTTGGAGTAATTTCTACTCTAAAATGAATGCTTTTGAATGCTTATATTATATGTCTTAGATTTAAATGAGGAAGAACCATAAAGAGGATAGTTCAGGTCAGGAGATTAGGTTCAAGAAGAGTTCAATCAAGGGGAATATCCCCAAGGACAGTTCAGTTAGGGGGAGCAACCCCGAATGGAAAGATACCTTTTCCATTGATGACAAAGGGGGAGAGATTTATTAGAGGCAGAGCACAGAGGCATGGTTCCAAGGGGAGAATGAGTGATATGACTTTAGTATTGCATGTCATGACTTCAGTATTGTATCAGAGTGTTGCCATCAATGCCAAAGGGGGGATATTTTTTATTAATTGGGTTGGTTTTCATTGATTTCAACCCTTGAAGAAAGTTCGGTAGTGAATTCTGGTAGCACAAAGGTTTGGGTAATGAACCCAAGTTTGCTTGATGGATAATGGTATGAGTTTTGATATATTTATAGGTAATAGTATTCTATATGGATAGTACATGCCATTCCATTTCCGTTGGTATGTGGAATGTCACATAACTCCTCAGGGTTAGAGAGTTATGGCCATGTGAAGTTGGAGAACCCTCATGAGTCATCTAGAAGCCCCAAAAAGTCAAAGTGTTTGCAAAATAAATTATTTAAATAATAAATCTAATGGATAACTCCCTAAAATAAGGAAAGTGGGATGTTACATGAAAGTATAAATAAGAGTCAAGGCTCTCTCATTTAATCACACTTGAACATATTGAATATCTTTTTTTGTGTAAAGCTTATTGCAAGTACTCATTGATACATTTGAAGTTGCGAAAGTATGAGGTAGTATGAAGGGTTGACAATTAAAGTTTGGGAATTACAGCGAATACTAAAAAACCCTAATTGTTTAGGTGTACAGAGGCTAATAGTGTATTAGGGTGCATACATACGCAGGCTGACAATGTATTAGGGTGTGTACATACACAGGTTGGCAGTGTATTAGGGTGTGTACATGTGGGTAAAGGCATGGAAACTTGAGAAGATGAAGATGCAGAGGTTCTATATTCTAATATCAAGCTCCCATGAAGGTCTACAGTGCTCAAATACATCAGATCTATCCATTGGTTCAAAAGGTATGTCTTATTTCTATGAATAGTTGGATTTTTATGTATGCATGAGAAATGGTTATGGATATTTGAGGATTCTCCCTAGAGAGACTAGTGGTTGCATGGGATCTTCTATATAATTCAGATCTACATAAATAAAGTGTTGGTATATTTATAATTGATACTTCTTGTTGAGGAACATCTTGTATTTCTTGGCATATGGCTAAGGGTTCTTGTGGTACATGATTGAGAGCTTGTATTGGTTGATGTATTGAGAGGTTGAATATCAGAAATAATATGAAGTCTAGATCATGTGACGGTTATTATACTTGTTCATGATTACACACACTTATGTCACATGACTAAAGAGAGATATAGAGTTTTTGGGTAAAGGTTATGTATGAGGATGCATGCACAAGGTACAAATACAATCTGGATATAGTGACAGGTTACAAATCTATGTGAAATAAGTTACAGAGGGTCAAAAGTTTTCAGAAGAAAGAAAACCATAGTTTTCAGAAGGCATACATAGGTTGCATAACAGTTTGGTCACATACATACACGGGTTGCACAACAGCCAGGGCACATACATACGTGTGTTGCATAACTATAGGTCACGTATCTATTGTATTTTGGTTGATACATGTTCAGTTCAGGTACAAGTTGATTGCAGGGCAATAGTACATGTTGGTTGTAGGTTAGTGGTACAGGTTGGCACAGTTGTATAGTGGTACATCTCACAGTGATAGTGTGACAGTGGTTCCATCATTCTACTTCTACATCAGGGCAGTTGGACAGGGCAAGGACTGGTTGTAGCTAGATAAAATAGGGGGTTTTAGCCTCCTTTTGAATGTATCCAGAGATTTGGGGAGTTGTATCTTCCTCAGGTTGTAGCCTGAGAAACTGGGGGTTGGAGCCTCCTTCCAGTTGCAGCTAGAAAACAAAGAAAGTTGGTACTTCCAATGAATGTAATTCTTCAAGACATATAAGAAAAAACATTATTTGGTTTTCTCTCGCTTTGGGTTTCCACGTAAAAACAATGGTGTACTGTGTATGTGTATGATTTCTCATTTGTTCATTATTTATTTACTCTGCAATTATTGGATGAGAATGCTACATTATATAACACTTTCATTATATGGTTATAAGGATTAAACTACTCTATTACTGATTCACCCCCCTTCTCAGTAATCCAACAAATTTGTTTTCATTGATATATGATGCATATATGCATTGATGCATTAATGTATTGATCGTTGGATCATGTGGTCATGCATGGAATCAATGACAAAGGGACAATGTCATAGTGATGTGTTTTCATGGGTTATTCCAGTGGATTGATGTAAAGATGACTCATTATTGTCATGTCATGGTTTATAGGAAGTACAAATGGATGAACTCCAAAGTGGTCCATTTATAGTGAAAGCACTCACGAGAAGATTCTTTGTGGTTGTGTTATCATAGAAGTCTGGTTAGAGATCCCCAAGCTTAATTGTGGAATAATGGGATAAATATCAATGAATTTGTCAGTGAAACTATCCTATATGGATAATTCTTGCCATTTTATTTTTGTTGGTATGTAAAAATTCACATAACACCTCATGGTTTGAGAGTTATGGCCTTGTGAAGTTAGAGGACCCTCATGTGTTGGCTAGAATCCCCAAAGGTCAAAGAAGTCAAAGTGTTTACAAAGAACAAATTATTTAAATAATAAATTGAAGTGATGAAGTCAAAGAGGATTATTTAAATAATAAAATTAATGGAGAACTTTCTAATTATGGAAATTGGTCATAAGTGAGTTAATCCTAAAACAAGAAAATAGGGTTAAATGGACAAGTGGCCATGTGAACAAAGTGGCTAAGTGGACAAAGTTGGATAAAGGTGGCTATGTGGACAATGTGGTTTTGTGGATAAATTAGATATGTGGAAAAAGTGGCTAAGTGGATGATTCTAAAGGAAGCTTCTTGGAGAGTATAAATAAGAGTCAAGGGTCTCTTGTAAATGTACATCTCTCTTGAGCATATATTGAAGATCTATTCTGAGTCAGAGAGTTATTGCAAGTTCTCATGGATGCATCAAAGTTTTTGTAAGTATGAGATCTTGACGTTGAAAGTTTTGGAAGTTCAGAAACCCTAGTTTATGAAGGAGTACATGGGTTGCAGTGATCCAAAGCATGTACATATGCGGGAAACACTGAACCAGATCATTTACACATGCGGGTTGAAGGAGGTTAGAGCGCGTACAGTTGGATAAAGTCATGGAGACTTGAGTGTGAGTTGCTGCCAGTTTCCTAAAGTCTTAAGCAAGTTCCAGATATGAATTTTATGGGCTTAGATCTACCATAGAAGTTCTAGTATGGTTACATGATTTTTTTGATGGATACTCTTGCTTATGGTATGGTGAATGCTTAAGGCATTCTTGGTATAGATTTTGTGAGATGGTTTGTGTTGGTTGATTGAATCAATGAGAAACACTCTTATGTTTCAATACTGATATGATTGTTGTAGTATACTAGTTACTTATGCATGATTAAGTAACATTCATATTGTATGGTTGAGGAGCATGAATAAGTTGTTGGACAACATAGATTTTGTGTGATTGGTTATGGTACGGATTGGACAATGAAGGGAAGAAGCGGATGTGACAAAGGATGCAGAAGATCTGAGTTTTCATGGAGAGAGAAAACCCTAGTTCTTAAGGAGGCATACGCAGGTTGTTGTGAGATAGATCGCATACATACGTGGGTTGCACTATTGGTAGGGCACGTATATATGTGTTTGGCACTACTAATAGGTCGCATACCTATTGATAGATTAGTATTTGTTGAGGATTGAATCCTCTTCTCAGTTGGTGTTGAGTTGTGTAAGTTGAGTCTTGCATTGCAGAGCTGGTGCTCTTGTGGAATTGATAGTCTATTTAGTTGTTGCTGATAAAACCCCAAGGATTGTAGTCCATAATAAAAAGAAAATTGTACATACATCTTGTGTTCTTTGTGTTCCTTGTGTTGATGGCTTATTAATGATCTATGTTACTGATATGTGTTTATATATAACTAGTTATAAATTGATAGTAATAAGTGTTGAGTAAATTGTGATTGCTAACTAAGGATTTTTTGTGAAAGGAATTGAAAAAGGGCCCTACATTGATTCATCCCTCCCTCTCAGTGTGATTTGTGTGTCCAACAATTTCTACATTTGATTCTTTAAGTTTTCGATCGTGTGAATGCTTCTTTGTTTGGATATTCTTTCTCCTTTGTGTTCTTCTCTATATCATCCTTGAACTATTTCATTTCATTTGAAAGAAAAGAAGCATTAAGAAATTGCATTTGATTACATTGCAGTTTAGAACCAAACAAAGAGGATTTGATTACATTCTTCTTAGCAACATTGTCTTGAAAATATTCTTGGGATTTATGAATTTTTTTGTTGCATTGCATTGTTTTTATGCATTTGGGAATGGAAAAAATACTCTTATCATTTCCATAGGTAGCATTCATCTAAATTGAATTTTTTGCATTTCATTTTTGTTTTTCATGGTTTTAAGAGTCGAGTCCAAATATCATCAATTTCATTTTCATACCTTTGAGTAACGAACAACTATAAAATCAAAGCAATAATTAAAATTTATCTAGAATTTTTTCTTTCTAGGGCTCTGCAAACCTACATTAGATTATGTGTAGGGATTTGGACTAGGTGGTGAAGATAACTTTCAAAATATATCAAAAAAATGTAGCATATTGAGTTATGGAGAGAAATCCATTTCCTGCATCATTTTCCTAGGCCTCCCTTCTCACACAAGGGTCAATCAAGAGGTCACATTGGGGCCAATGGAGTAACTAACCCCGCCTTGTTGGTCTTGGTGGAGTGGTCTGCACACATTACAAATGGTGTCATTAGACACTTGAGGATCACTTGGGAGGTTCACACCTCGGTCGGAGGCACCTCTCAAGGGGATTTCAGGTTTTGGCACTACCCTTGCATGTATACCCAATTGTTGATTGTTTCCCTAGGCTTTTGTTGTTGTAAGTGGTAGCCTTAGTGGCCATAATCTGTAGGGTTCATACACAAGGTCACAGAAAAGGGGAAAGTATTTGTTGTACGTGGAATAGACATTGGTCAAAATCACTTGGTCTCCTTGGAGGGTAACCCACAATTGTGTCGTGTGGGAACTTTCACTAGGGCTTAATTCCATTAAGTAGGTTTCCAATGTAAATGGTCCACCTACCCTATATTAGCCCCCTTTCATATTGATCTTGTGATGTTGGATTTTATCACCAACTAGTGTTTTAATTGAGAGAAGGTTTGTCTTCTCGTTTGCTTCCTAGATTTTTTTAGTGTGTGTTGTTTGTTTTCCCTAGTGGACCTTAGGTTGAATCAATGTATATTGCATCAGGATCTGGAACTACTAATGAAGAACCCCTTTTCCTGGGGAACATTTCATTTTTCCTTCTTTTGGAAACATTGGTCCTCCTTATATTGCCACATTTAGTCTTCCTGAGCTCACTGTCGATTTATTGGTCAGGTGTTTTTGCACTCCAGTGATCTCAAAAGTTTCTTGTCCTTCGAATGGAAGCCCTTCACCCTAAGAAAATCCACCTCATATTGATCGTTCACCTTCTTTACCTATTTTTTCTTCCTCCCTTTCTTATGCTTCACCTAGTGAAAGATCTGAAGTTGTTAACTAGGTGGATAAGAAGAAGAAGAAAAGGAAGATTAAGAAGAAGAAAAATAAGCAAGGGGCCAAAATTTCAACCACTGGATGACATGTTGGAAGCAATCAACTAGTTATTGTCAATCATACTAGTAATATTGATGAGGTTCATAATCCTACCAAGACAAATCACAAGCCCAAATTCCCTTGTAGGATTTGTAAGGGTGACCACCTTCTTAACGATTTTCCTAGTATTTCCAATATTTTAAATGTGTGGTCCATGTGTTCTAAAAAACCTGTGTCATTAGCCTCTGCAGGTCATGCTAGTGACATCCTGTCAACTAGTGAAAGTAATGTTGGAAAAAATAAAAGTAGAGTCAAGTTTCCTTCTTGGTTATGTGAAGGTATTCGTTAAACTAACATTTTCCCTCGTATGTTTGAAGCCTATAAATTGTTGGAATAAATGACTATTTCTCAACCACAACTTCCAATTGGTTACTGTAGGTTCTCTCCCAACCTACCATTGGTTTCTATGGTGGTTTATCTGGTTCCATCATCGGTCGATCCCACTCTTCCCTTGAAGAGTGAAGTCAAAGTGGTTGTTCTAAGTCCATCTTTGGTTGATCCCACTCTCCCCTTAGAGAGTGAAATTCTCCAAGTGATCAATCCGATTCCATCCTCGTTCGATCCCACTCTCACGTTAGAGAGAGAAGTCAATATCTCTCATATTTTGATTGTTAATATCAATTCTTCTGGACAAGGGGCAATTTCTCCTTCTACTGTGGAATCTCCTCCAAGTAGTGAGGCCATTGTTTTCAATTGGCATGAGCTAATAGGACCTCATCTTCCTTCCTACATACCTTTCCAAATCACTATTCAAGTTTGTTGTAGGGACATTCCTCAAAATATTATCGATGAAGGTTCTTCCATTAGTATTATATCCTCAACTGCTTGGTAAGCTTTAGGTTGTCCTCATCTTGTTTCGGTTACCCAAAATCTGTTAGCTTTTAAAAAACAAATCATTGATTCTTTAGGTATCCTTCCAAATTTCCCTATTAATTTATGAGGGAAAATTATCTATATTGATGTTATGGTAGTTGATGACCCCTTGGATTTTAATTTCCTCCTTGGGAGAGATTATGTCTATGCCATGAAATCTATCATTTCCACTCTCTTTCGATTGATATATTTCCTTCATAATGGAAAAATTGTGACTATCAATCAACTTTTGTTTGTTGGTCCTACTTTTATTTCCAGCCACAAGTCTTATGTAAATGGTCCTTATATGACAGTGGTATCACCCCAGCCACAGGTTAATTATGTGGTGACACATACCATGCTTTCAACCTTCCAAGAAACTTAGCCTCTCACTATATGCTCGACTTCTTATGACTTAGATCTGATAGTTCACATGGTGATATATTTAATAGGGTTATTAGAGCATAATATCCCTACCCCTATTGCAGCCCTTGACATGTATTCCTTCAAGACAGTTATTCTTCCATCCAATGAAGATCTCTTGGAAGCCATGATCAAGGTATGTCCCTTGATGTGTATTCCTTCCAGATAATTATCCTCTTGGAAGCCATGATCAAGAAGAGGTTGTGAGCATAGTTATATTTTCTGTGTCAAGCTCATTAAAAAATGAAATAGAGGGTTATGAGCATAGTTCTTCCTCTTTGTGGGAAGCTTGTTAAAATATGAAACAGAGTTATGGGAATCAAACCCGGAGAGTATGAGCATAATTATATTCTTGTGTCAACCTCATTAAAAAATTAAACAACCACCTCTCTGATTAAGTTGAATCTTTCATTAGAAATCATATATGAACCTTCATTTTATCCACCTGGGTCAATTGATCCTCTTTCTTCCTCCCTCTCTGGTGAAATTTTTTCTTTTAGTAACTAGAACTCTATTCTTGTATAGAAATTGTTGATAGGAGAAGAGTCGATGAATTAAATGAAGCTTGGGGGGCATGTCTCCAGCCTATGGTTATCATGATGGAGTTAAGATGCTAGCTTCTCAAGCTAGGGGAAAAGTACCAACCACCCATGGGTATCCCTTGAAATCTTTGGACATTACATTGGGAAGTTTCAAGCATAGTTAGTTTTCAATTTTAAACTAGTTAAACAATGAAACTAGTTTCGAGCATAGTTTATTTTCTAGTTTCAAGCTCGTGAAAAAATGAAACCTACCCAATCATAGTTTTACATTGTTTTCAAGCTTGTATAAAAATGAAACCAATTCCGAGCTTAGTATTTTTTCTTTCTTGTGCTCATAAATACATGAGAATAGGTTACCGAGTACACTTTTATCACTTTTCTAGACTCATAAAAGCTATATGAAAAAGGAACCCTTTGGAGTCTCCTTTAAGATCTTTTCAGACTCCTTAAACATGAAAATATTGTCAAGCGTATTTCACGATCATTAAACTAAATTAGAAATCATGTTTATTGAGAGGTATTTTATCACATTTTTGGTCTCATCAGACTACTTACAAAAAAGGAACACCCTAACTGTCTTGGTTAGGAGAGTTCTATTGAATATTATTTTATACTTTTTTCGGGCTTAGGAGACTAAACTTATGAAAAATTCCATCTCGATTCTTCTTTAAAATCTTTTTAGACTCTATAAATATGGAAAGGCCATCGAGTTTACCTTCTTTGGACTCATTAAAATTTACACTGAAGGACCCATATGGAATCAAACACTTACTTCTTCTAGTTCATTAAAAATGGGAAGAGGGGCTCATCCAATATGAGTTATACTGAGCATTTTTTATACTGTTCGAGCTTGTTAAACAATAAATAGGTAATCGTTTATCATGGTGGGGGGGGATTTCGAGAAGTGTCTCAAGTTTTTGAAACATTATGGCAGTTGTTTGTCATGCTTGAACATGACACTTGTCTACATTTTTTTTTTTTTAACAGAAGCAGGGCAAAAAGTATATTAAAAAACTGCAAGTAAACACAGGAAGAGTACAAACTCTATTTTACAAGAGTTGAGAAATTCAAAATTCTCTCCCTTGTATGCTTCCAGATGGAAGTGAAGAGAAGGGGTAGTGCTTAATAAAATGCTAAATCCTATGTGAGATGCTATGGTGAAAACCATGCAAAAAGATCATAGTAAAAGAATAATAAAGCATTGCATACACTTAGATTTTGTTTTGATCCGATTCAGGGGATTCTTCCTCTGTTGGAGGCCATAGATTGAGGTCCAGTCATGGTTGTGATCCTGGCGAGGAGGCTTCGTTAGAGATGAAATTATTCAAGGAGATTGTGGGTGATGCAGGTCCAACCACAAATTTGAGTGCCTCTATCTGTTGTCTTAATGCTTAAACGCATCCCTGTTTCTTTGTTGCTCTCCCTTGTGTTGGATGGTAATATCAGTGATGGATAAAAATTGTGCTGAAAGAGCCTTGAGTTGTATTTGAAGGTTATTTTCTGTGCTCACCAGCTCGTCATTCTCTTCCACTGAAACCGTTCACTGATTTTTCCTGTTCATCTTGCCTAAAATCCTTGCGTTGTCTGGCTGAATTAAGCAGGAATCTGTGTTTGTTCTCACGTGAGAAGTGAATGATGTTTTTCTCTACTTATAATTGAGAATACTAGTGATATGAGCCAATCCTTCTATGATATGCACCATCACCCTTGTTTGGTTCATAGAACTTAAGAAATTTCCCAAATTTAGCCACGATTTGCATCCATGCTCATTGTTGATGTTGGTACCCTTTGCATTGCCTGAAATCAATGCACAATACACCCTAGACGTCATGTTGAATAGGCTCTTCCCACTCCAGTCTTTGTTTCCACACGTAGTAGCTACCAGAGGGACATCAAAATAACCTCCCAAGTTAGGGGAGATGATTATAAGATGCAACATGACACGCGTTGAGGTGAGGGGGAGGGTTCCTAGGTGTCGAGAGGTGAGGTGGGGTATTTTTTGGTAGCTATTATGAAACATGATGAGGTGAGGGGGAGGGTGGTTAGGTGTCAGTGGCAGAGGGAAGGCTTTATGACAAGACGAAATCGTGACCTAGACCAAGGCCCAATTCGACACGACACGCTGAGTGGGAAAAATTGTTGGCTTCTAGGAGTCAAGTGACGTGGTCATGGAATGGGCTTGTAAAGAGTAAGGTAATTAACCACTAATGAGCCTTTCTCCATGTTGATTTACAGATTTTCTTGGGCGTTGTCAAATTGATTATTTCTTTGGAGGACATAGAAGAGGGAGATATTGTGGAAAAGATTGAGAGTTGTCGAAATTATTTGGAGAATGGCCTTTAAGTGGAGATTTGGGGGGTGGGATCCTTTGCGTACATGACCTATGATTATCTTAGAGTCCCCAATCATCAAGAAGGAGTGAATGTTCAGGCTTTTGGTGAGGTGGAGAACCTGGTACAGGGCATAGGCTTCGGCTTGATTATTAGTTGCGATGCCCAAATTCCAATGAAAAGAGAGCACTTGAATTCCTCGTGGGAGTATGATGACCCCTCCCACTCCTGCCACCCTGGGTTTTCCTTTTGAGGCTTCATCAAAGTAGAGAATGTGAGTCTGTTGCATGTTGCACCAATGTAGGTACTCAGTGTCTACATGACGCTACCAGGAGGATCTAGAGGGAGAGGGGGAATGAATAGCAAAAGGAAAGGAGGGGAAAAAAGAGAAGATCCAGTCAGATTCTATGGTGGAGGTGGGGGTGAAAGAGATGGCATTGGGCTTGGAAAGAAAGAACTTAGCTAGGAGGCCTATGGATTTTTTAGCTACGAGATCAGGGGGAGAGCGAAGGTTGGAGAATATGATTCTATTTATGGTGAGCCAAATTTTCCAGCAAATGTACTTGGGTAAGGCTTTAAATAAGGCTTTAAAGAGCGGGTTATTCTTGAAGGTACCTGGATAGAGGGAATCCCAATTTGAAAGGATTTCTTTGGGTTGGGCTGGCCATATGGTTCTCGAATGGAGTGTTTGGAAATCTTTTCTCCACACAGTGATAACAAAAGGAAAAATAATAAAGATGTGTTGAGAGGTTTCCAATGCCTTGCAATAGAGCTCACATCTGAAGGGCCCGTGGGGCACTTGTCTACATTATTTCATATAATTGGGTAATCCATTTTCCTCTAAGTCATTTGAATTCCATGTCTCATCATACTCTTTCAACTCATTTGAAGAGAACTTTTGGTTGTTGTCACTCTCTACACATTGTCTTACTCTTTCGACTCCTTCGAAGAGAACCTTTGGTTGTCATCACACTATGGAGATCATCACATTATTTTTGGATCCTTTCCTATTCAATTCAAATTCTTCCAATTCAATGGTCATGTCATGCAATGTTCAAGGGAAGTATCAACCTTACAACCACTCTGCATTATTCACACCTGTGTTAGTATATCCACATTTTCTCTATCATTCTACATCATTTTCTATTCTATTTCGTGTCACTGATGGGGGATACATCATGACCCTCCTTCGATGGTTCTATTCATGTTTACTCCAACTCATTATCCAGGAATTAGACTTAGCAACCAGTCATTACCTTGGAACTTGCATACCTCAATGGTAGGTTTCCTTGCATTTGAGAGTAGGTTTACATTATTTACCTCTAATCAAATGATTCCTTGAATTTTCAACTTCATCTCATTTATTCACATTCTCTGGAATGTACTGGGGTACCTTGGGAATCACTGTCATCACTGATGATTTATCTCACACTTGTTAACGGTATACATTAATGACTGATAATGAAGTGGTTTCTACCATGTTCGACATCATCACATTTATTCACATGGTTAGGATCGTACTAGTTCGGGATTGGGATGAATACCTCGGGACCCTTTGTGGAACCTACCAGTGTTATGTGCCTAACCTAGGTTGCGATGGAGAGAATTTTATAAAATCTCACATCTATCCACATTGTATTGGTCTGTGGCTATGTTGTTTTGTCATATTGTAGCTCCACTATGTACAATCTCGTGCCTACAACTTGATCGTGTCATGAAAACATGAATCCATGTTGTATGTTTGGTGGCCATATCCTTAGTCAGTACTTTCATGGATCTGTAGTGTATTGGTCGGTGACCATAATTTGAGTCATCTTGTACCAAGCATGGGTATGCCTACCTCGGGATGATTCATACACACACACACACACATATATGTGTGTGTGTGTGTGTGTGTGTGTGTGTGTATACACACACACACACACACACATCTATATATATACATA
>JZKD02S0460685.1:180955-202305 GCA_000966675.3 Picea glauca | reverse complement strand
GTGTGTGTGTGTGTGTGTGTGTGTGTGTGTGTGTGAATCATCCCGAGGTAGGAGGGTATTCTTATTATTTTGTAGGTAGACTACATTTGAAGTTGTATTAAATTCAACTTCATAGCAGCAAGGAGTAGTAAGGACAACTGATGTAAACAGGTAGTTGTCTCTCCTTCTCCTATTCTCTCTCATTTCATGTATGAATGAATGGAATTTAGGAAGGTACCATTTGTTAGAATTGTCTTAGTTGAAGAAAAAATTTCTAAGGATAACTCAATCTGTCTGTAGGGGGATATTACCCACAACACAATGTCACCAGCATCATCATGGTCATCGTCATCTTTGTCATCATCAGCATGATCATTGTCATTTTCAGTTTCATCATCATCATTAATGTCATTTTCATCATCATTGTCACCATCTTCATCATGATCGTCATTATCATCATTTTCTTTGTAGTCGTCATTGTCATCATCATTGTCAATGATGACATCCCTAATCCCTATAACCACTTTACATCATATTACTATGACCGTTTATATCATGACCAACTCACTAACCTACAAAACCATATTATCCTAACCATTTATATCTATAACACCTAATCCCTAACATTGGTAACTCATATGTCCATTATCCCCTTACACCTAATTAAACCCCAAAATTCTTAACACCTAACACTTTACCCAAAAACCCTATAGCCACAAAAACCTTAATACAAATTGTATTATATATAAAACCTTAATATAAATTTTATTATATATAAAACTTTATTATATGTTTGTTATATATTACAATTTATATTATATAATATAAATTGTATAATATATTGGTTATATTATATGGTTTTTTAATAATACATATTTTATAAAACCTACCAAAATTGAAAACCTGTATCAAATTGAAAAACCAAAGAAAATGACAAACAAAAATCTTCTGATGGGACCAAGAACCTGACATTGAATTATTATGCCATGCTCATCCTGACCCCGACTGCAAGTGTTACACATAAAAAATACTCACTTTGATAGTGTCACAAGTGTCATTATTACAAAGGTCGCAAGTGTCGCACTTTGCTCACAAGTGTCACAAGTGTCAAAGAAAGAATACTGCCATGATGCATATGTTGTGCCTATAACGACATGAGAAGGACACTTGAAACACCTCAAACATTTGATTTGGAAGAGGAGAAATGATTTATCAGGATTAGAAACCTTTTTCCATCTAAAAGCACTCCAAAAACTGAGCTTTTGAAGGAGAGCACTCCCCTATACCTCTTCTGGGAGCGCTTGCGCTCCCCCTTACACTGTTTGGGAACATTATAAAGCTCCTTTGGCCCTTTTGAGGGAGCGCTGGTGTCTTTGGGAGTGCTAGCGCTCCCCTAAACACTACTAGGGAGCGCTACAGCGCTCTGATGGCCCTTTTAAGGGAGCGCTACCTATTTTAGGCAGTAGTTAAGTTGTTGAGATGAATGGGGGAAGGATCCTTTCATTCTTGGAAAGCAGTTGATCTCTAATCCCTAGTCCAGCCATGATCTTAGGGAAAATCCTCAACTAAAGGAGGAAAATCCTTACCTTCCCCAAGGATATATCAAGTTGTTGAGCCTCTCCAAGGCTATATAAGCAAGCTTTCTAATGGTAAAAGGGGACTGAAAAGAGAGAATCACAACAAACTTATGATCTTATAAGTGGTACTAGAACAGAGATATTTTGGAAGTAAGAGACCTATGATATCATAGGGAGCAATCAGTGAAGCTATCATCATTCAAATCATGGATCTTTTGAGCAAGGGTTAGACAAGGAGGACTTGACGAAACTGTTGCAATCCATCTACGGCTGTAAGTAATGTTTTGTCCTCATTAATATAATTTGCTTGGCCTGTTTCTTTCTAATTCATGTTAAATCTCACATGAATATGTCTCTTTAGTAGATAGACCTATTTCGAACTAATCTTGATAGAGTAGGAAGTAGTCGTACTTTTTTTGTCTACAGGGCTTATCGAGGAGCGAAAGATTGGAGCTCAACTCGGAGCGTGCAGGGACAAACGTCGATAAAAGATACTTCTTTTCTCCTTCCTTCTCACACACTAGTCCACCTAGATATAAAAGGAAGTTAGTGACCATGATAATAACTTTCTGTATTTGAGTTAAGAGTCTAGCTCTTTGAGGAAATCTACCTGTCCACAGGGATATTTTCCTTCAACAGAAACTGGCGACTCCACTGGGGATGGAATCGAAACTTTTGGTTTTGATTTTTCCTCATAAGACCTTGTCTTTCCCTCTGGTTGTTTTTAGACCTTGTTCACCCCTTCATATTTTATTACACTTACTGATTGACTCTTTACCCCATCACACTCAGCTTGATTGCAAAAATTTTTATTGAAATTTTGGGTTTTGGGACTTTTTATGAGTTTGTTGAGCTTGGCACCCCCCTACCCATGTTAGCAGAGTGCCAACGCTCCCTTAGAATGTTGGAAAAATCTTTATAACACCCTGGTGTCCCTTACACCAGAGCACCAACCCCTGTTTTCACAAAATCCCTTAAAAAATTGCATTTTTGAGGTTAAAAACCATGTTTCTTCATTTGCTGAGCTGCTTTGTGATTCACTGATTCTTCCATTGACCTTTGACATGCTTCCTCCTAAGAAGTAAACACCTTTTTGTTCATATTTTATGCCCTTCTTCATTATTTTTTAGTTTTTGCTGTTGAGAGCTTGAAATCAATCCCCTGCTTTCTTCTCTCCTATCCAACTGAGTGGGAACTCTAGTGAAGGACATTAGAAGTCTATAACTCTTCTCATTTGGTTCTTTAAGGTCTTCTGATCCAATCTCTTTCTCCTTCCGTTTGCATTTTTTATTTTCTTACTCTTGTTTGATTGCAAAAGGGTGTGTTGTTTGTGCGAAATCTACGTTTTCTTGTCCGAATCTCCTTGATCTGAAAGGGTAGTTTGGCAGGACAAGTTTTTTCATTGAATTGATCATCATTCGCATGAAAATGACAAAAGTACATCTTAATGATTAGTTTGTATATTAGTTTGCATTTCTGAAATGTTGTAGCATCATATTGGATTTGATTGAGAACAAAATTGATTGAGGGCATTCCTTATCAAGTGTTTGATAATGAAAATGACTCTTCCTCTTTCCCTTAAATAGGTATTCATTGAAAATAAATGATTGGTTATCATATTTTATGCATATTTTTGGGAATTGAGTCATCATTCCATCAGTTTCACTTTCGTAAACCCTCTGAGTAAACAACAACCATTAAAATCAATGCTTAACTAAAATTTATCAGACTTTTTACATCTTTGTTAGCAAACCTACTGTTGGAGCCGCCCTTGTTTTTTAACCCGTCATAATTTTCATTTCGATGCTAGAAATCATAAGATGGTTTTCTTTTGCCCCTCCAAGAGATCGATGATCTCTAAGAGCTCGAGCACACAAGCAGCTAAAATTTTTCTACCCTCAAAACAAGTCCTACTTTTCATAAGAAGGTTTCCTCCTTTTTGTTTTATTTCGGCATCTCGTAGGCCAGAGACTATAACTCATGAATTCACATGTCCCGAGTCCCGAAATGGCGAAGTCATTTTAAATTTTCACTCAAGACAATGACTAGGGTAAAATTTTTAACTAATGATTAGACGTCGTCGGGGTTTCACGCCTCGGCTTTCGTCGAACCCAAATTTTTATTTTTATAGCCTCGAGAGGTGAGAACACAAGGCCCTTTCGAGATAACCCTAGTCAAGGACTAAAGGCAAAAAGGCTAACCGTGGTGAAATTTGTTCTCGGCGCTTTGCCACTCGGCACTATATTTTTCGAAAGTTGCGGCGTCTAAACCCCGACTCACGAAGTCACGATGTAATTACAACATGATTAATTAATCACTTAAGCCAAGATTACCCTCCCCTTAACTAAGTCTTGTTATCGCAGTCTTGCGGTTTTGCAACTCGGCGTATAAACCTCCCAGAAACTTATGTTCGAAGTTCTGAGTTGCGATATGGCGAATAAAATGATTATAAAATTCATTATGCCCAAATCGCGATTACCTTTAATTAAACCTAATTCGGTCCTCGTGGTCTCGGGAGTTGGAGACTCAAAATTTTAAAAGAAAATCCACGATATAACGAATAGCGAGAAATGGATTAACGTTGGCAAGATTGGATTAATTAAGATAAAGAAAGATATATCCCGCTTCTCGAGGCTTTCATGTTTCCCGAGGGAGCCTTTTCTCTCCATACTCCAACTGACTGTTAAACCGCCAGAAATTTATGACATTAATGGAGAAATAGGGTAAATCTACGCATGTAAGATCGGATTTTATGCAATAGATTTATTTCTAATTACGATTTGACAGGCTTATTTTGAAAAGTACCGAGTTTTCAAATATATGTAAGAGTTTCATTTCATTATAACGAACGTATTTCATAAGCACACAGAGCTCATCACTTCTGAGTAAACTAATTTCTGTATGTATACGCAGTTCTATCACAGAAGAGCTAAAATGCAAGCTTCAGCTATGGCTCCACGGAAAGTAGGAAAGGCGAATGTTGAGGTCACAGGACAAGGCTCAGACATTGTCTCCGACACTTCACCCCGAAGTGTCGACTCTGTCCCCAACTGGTCATTCATTTTAGTCATTCTGCAATCAGAATTGGTGGATTATTCAGACGACTCAGACAACAATGAAAAAGATGATCTCAACACCAAGTACAAAATAGTCGTCCAATCCAAAATGCATAGAGTAGCAGCCCAACCACGGTTGATTCCTTATTATGACATGGTCTGGTGGGCGTTGGATCATGTAGACGTGTCGACCAGGACGATCATGAATGAGCAGAGAGTCACTATAGGGACTTTTAGACCTGAGCATCTACAAACCATGTACAAGCTACCTGCGACTTCCAAGTACACATATGGCGCTGAGTTCCTGGAGGAATTTAAGGAGAAGGAGTGCACTCAGTACGATAAAACCATGTCCAGTTTGATAAAGGATTGGGTTTCGTGCATCGGGAAGTTCAGAGCTAATGACCAAGGTGTTTATTCAATCGCCTCGTTGGAACCACATTATAAATATGTGGCCATGATGACATGCCATCTATATGGGAGAGAGGACACATCGCATTTTTACCTAGCGTGGGTGCCTCTTATGTTTCGAGTCGTAGAAGGTTGCTCTTTTAACTGGGCAAGGATGCTTTCGGATAGCTTGGCCAATCGGGTCACAGAGTATCGGGAGCAGAAGGAGAGTGGGAAGGAATCATCGTTCTTCATGTCTGCATACATCATGGATGCAGTCTATTCTATGACACCATTTCCATTAATGAGCTGCACCTGGACTCCAGTCGAAGACAAACCCATACATGTATACCATGAAAAGCTATGGGAAAACAAAGAAGAAAAGTTCACATACAAAATTTTTAACTGGGTGATGGTGCCCCTGCATATCACCATTTTTGGTCACCCACCACCTCATATCTCGGACAGCATTGCAACAAATCTGAGTGGCATAGCGGACTGGTACGTGGAGGCAGCGTTTTCATACTTCTGAGTTTTCGGGGCTTCTGTTCCCCCTCATGCAAATTAATGTGGAATAGATCTCACTTGATCTGAAAGATAAGGAAGAAAGAGATTTGGCTAATATCTCTCAGATGAATATGGTGGACATAGTCCAAGTTGATAAGTACATGATCAAACCTAGCGTGCAACTAAGTTCCCTCGACAACATCGACTCACAAATGGAAGACAAGTTGCAGCAATTAGCCCGAGAATGTCACTTCGTCGAGGCCAGCTGTCAAGCAGAACCATCACGGCTCATATCCCAGCTAGTGGAAAGATGCATCGCCTGCACCAAGTCCACGTGACGGCAAACACTTGGCAACAAGTGAAGACGGAGTAGGCGAAATGGAGTGATTGCTCTCTTCTTGGTCAGAACCGAAATTTTGCGACTGTTGAGATTCTATCCGTTTTCTAAAAATTGTATAAATATATCCCAAAAACAAATAAACAGGGGGGACCTTTTTGAGTCATTTGTAATAGATTTTTTACATTGAGAGTTAATACAAGCATATTTGGAGACTCTCAATTCCGTCACTTCTGTATTACAAGTTTGCTTCCTTGTATCTCATTTTTACATTGCAATTCATATCCATAATTGATGTGCTTCGTTATAATTTAGTATGACCACTACTATAATGAATGAATTTGGGTTTTCTGTAATTGTTTATTTTCTTTCCTCTGCACCAGCTATCAGCGGTGTAAGACCAATCTGCATTTTCAGAATTCTACATATATTCTTTGTTACATTGGTTATCTTCTTACATATTTTCCTCTCCCATTTATGTCGTGAGATTTCCCCCTGGTAAGAACCTTACACTGTAAACGGCTCAATGTTTTTCTCCCATCTCACACCTTTTATTAAAATATAATACAGTTACAGGAACGAACCTTAGATTTGCATCCATATTTTATTTCTGCAACCATAAGTTCTCTTTTATAAGACCAAACTGAGAAAGCACTTAACCTTTCTTAAAGTCTTTCCTACCCTTATTGTTCCTCCATGACAGTTCCTATACCAACTCAACCTAACACTGAACCCGGACTGTTGAATCAAACACACTTTGCCTTAAACCTCTTTGATACCATTCTTAAAACGGCAACTAACTGGGCCGAACTTGAACAATCATGGACAGCCATTGAACGAGACATAACTATTCAGGAATAGTTGGAAGCTAGACAACACCAACGTAGGAATCTTCCCTAGTTCCCTTTATCGAAGGTTTTACGCTTCCCTCTTTTACACCTATAACCCACTTTCGGATGCCTTGACACTGTACTTTTAAGCCTTAAGTACAGACTCAGGAACAACATCTTTCTGGCGCCGTTGTCGGGGACCGAAGTTACGAAATCTGTTTCCCTGGGAAAACGACAATTGTTTTTCATTGAAAGTGTTACCCTTTGATAGTGAACAAAGAGTACACACCTTTTAAGGCTTTTTATCTTTCACTTGGTGACTCCATGAAGAAATAAACTGGCATTTGTTCGAAGGAATACTAGACAAAACCCAGATGGTGAGCAGATTACACCCGTTACCGATCCCGTAAAAGTTCTAAAGGCGAGAGGCCTATTTAAGCCAACCGCTACAGTTTACCAACTTGAAATCCCATTATTGAAGGCTGAGAGTCCTTTCGAACCCTCAACTTCGCTCAGTCCTCGTGTTCCTTATCCTTCCTCACCAGACTTTCCTCTTCACAAAGAAATTAAAGATTCCCTTTTAATTTTCCAAAACCCCCGGTATAACTCCCCACAAACAACGATGGAAGATGCCAGAGGAGGAGGTGGAGGGTTTATAGGAGGAGGAAGAGGGTTTATTGGAGGAGGAGGGGGAGGAGTCCCTCTAGGAGGAGGTGGAGGTGTCCCTCTAGGAGGAGGTGGAGGTCAAGGGCCTACCCCCCCTCCCAAATTTTTCGCGAAATTCATAGCCAGATACACCCCATTAGTATTTCCCATCCCCCTATATGATCTTCTAGAAAATTACATAAAAAAATTACCGAAATTCACCGGGGAGGGAGATCTGACCACTGCTGAACATATTAATTTTTTTGACCAATTTGTAGATATCTTCGGTATTGAGCACGAGGATGTATATTCGAGACTCCTTGTCCAAACCTTTGAAGGTCAGGTCCGAACTTGGTTTCAGAGCCTACCCGCAGCTTCTATCCCATCATATGATGCTTTGGAGGATGCTTTCCTCAGATAGCGGGGCGAGTGAAAAGACCATCTCTATTATCTAACCGAATTTGGGTCTTTGAAGAAAAAGAATTCAGAAACAGTCATGGAATTCATTCTGAGATTCAACAAACTATACAATAAAATCCCAGTTGAAGTCAAACCATCTCAACCCGCGGCCAAAGTGACTTTCACTGGAGCTTTCGAGCCAGATTTCACACTACTTTTGCGAGAGCGAAGCGGAGCCACCTTGAACCGTATGCAGGACGATGCGGTAGAGATAGAATCTAATATGATGGCTTTGGGTAAACTTAAGGCTAGAGTAGAGACTGGAAACCAAGAGACCAAGCGCTTTAGAGAACAAGTTGGCCCTTTAGGGTCCAATAGATCCTCAGACGATAGGGTGGATGATATGGCTAGAGTGATTAAAGAGTTGTCAAATAAAATAGCGGATGGAACTCGAACAGGCCAAGGCTGACTCTTACCCCAAAAAATATTTCAGGAAAAATCAAAACCCTTCCAAATCAACAAAGACAAATAAAAAAGGAGGAAGAAAAAATACAAGCTCCCTTGAAGAATGAAAATTTTATAGGAGCCAACGATTTTCAAGACTTCAAGGATTCAGATAATGATGTCACAAACTTCGGTGATGACTATAGTCAACCATATCTAACTCGCGAGGACTATGAAAAATCTTTAAACATGCCACAATCGTCAATTGAAGGTGAAGAAGGTGATCACACTGATCTTTGTGAATCTCAACCAGAAACCGAGATAATGATGGTCGATTTTCAACCAAAGTACAACCTAAGATCTAAGAATAAGCCCACCTCCAAGACTCAGCCCAAGAAAATCCTTCAAAGAGGCCAAGCTTACGAGCCTCCTTTGGACGAGACCCCATTACCCAACAACAAAACTAGAAGAGTAAGCACTCAGGAGCTCGAGGTGGAAAAAGTTGAAGCTCAAACACAGGAGACCGAACCCGTAAATAAAGCTACATTTGCAACTAGGACCATGAATGATAAAGTTGTCCAGACAAATAAGTCGAAAAGGAAGAATTCGGAAGTCTCAACCAGAGAGACAGACAAGGTGAGTGGAGATTTCAGTTTTGAAAATGAGTTAAGCAAAATTAAGATACCAATCCCTTTGGTGGAATTAGCGAAAAACCCCATTTATCGCAAGTAAATTACCAAAATGATAGGTGTCTCTGAACTAGAAATCCAGTCCGATGTTATAAACTTGGAATATGATAGACCTAACATCACTTTTGGTCCCCATTTTGAAGGTTCCAAAGACAACATCGCTCCCTTTTATATCACCCTGAACGTATACGACCAGTTGTTGCATAATTGTATGTTAGACTCCGAAGCTTCCCATAATGTTATGCCCAAGATTATAATGGAGAAGTTGGGTCTCCAGATCACAAGACCCTATGTAAATATGTACTCTTTTGATTCAAGGAAGGTTAAATGCATGGGGATGATAAAGGATCTGGTAGTTACCCTGGCGCAGGTCCTGGTTAAGAGTATCCTGATGGATGTGGTTATCGCCGATATTCCCCCTAAGTATGGCATGTTGTTATCTAGGTCATGGGGAGCCAAGTTGGTGGATTCTCTTCAGTTAGACATGACTTATGCCACAATCCCTATTTTCGGTGGTCAGTTCACTCATTTATACAGAGAAACAAGATTAGCATATACAGTCAGTGACCCTCAAAACCCGCACAACTTCCCTATTTACATTGCAGACCAAGATCTAGGAAATTGCATCTTGTCTTTTGATGATGGTCTGGATGGTTGCCTGGAGGAAATTGATACAAAGCAAAAAGATTCAAACCCCATGACAGAAGATCTGTGTAATACTGGTGTCTGGAAAATGTATTTTGACGGTGCTTCGTCTTCTAAAGGGGTAGGTGCTGGAGTGCTTTTGGTGGCACCTGAAGGTAAGTTCATTATTCCTTTCTCCTATCGTTTTCAGTGGGACATAGATTACACTAATAACGTATGTAAGTATGAAGCATTGATCTTAGGATTAGAGGCTGCCAAAAAGCTAAATATAAAAAACTTGGAGGTATATGGTGATGCAGAATTGATAGTAAAACAAGTAAACCGACAATACCTAGCCAGGCATCCCAGACTAAGAGCGTATAGAAATTGTGCTTGAGATCTCATGGAAAAAAAATTCTCATCCGTAAATATCCATTTTATCCCTCGTGCAAAGAATCTGCATGTTGATGCATCGGCAAAGGCAGCTTCAACCTTCTCTCCTCCCACGACCTTCAAACTGAAGTATCACATTGAAATCAGACACAAGCCCTCCATACTAGATAATATCTGACACTGGCAAGTCTTTGAAGATGACGAACAAATTAAGAAATTCCTTACAGCGGTAGGTGAATTCTCTGAAACTCATGTTGACCAAGAAAATTAGAATGACTCGATGTGGATCATGCAAGAAGGAGAGGAACCTGAAATCTTCCGAGAAAAAATTGCGGATCATCGTATGCTAGTCCTTAAAAGCAATCAGATACCCAAAGTATTGATTCCTTTGGAAATAATTTTTTATCAAAACTATGTACCTGTAAATTCCACTTTGCAGCCCCAACCAGAAGAAGTGGAGGAATGTGATTTAGGAACCGAAAAGGAACCTCGGATGGTAAAGATATCGAAGTTCCTCCCTCCCAAAGAGAAAGTCAAGTATAAAGACTTACTCAGACAATATAAAGATGTTTTCGCCTGGTCCTATGATGAATTGAAAATGTATGACACTTCCATTATTGATCACAAGATACCTTTGAAGCCTGGGGTCAAACCGTTTAGGCAAAATATTAGGCAAATTAACCCCATTCTGTTACCCATGATAGAAAAGGAAGTTAAAAAACTCTTGAACGCGAAAATAATCGTGCCTCTGAGATACTCGGACTGGGTAGCTAACCTAGTCCCAGTCAGGAAAAAGAACGAGGAAATCAGATTGTGTGTGGATTTCCTAAACTTAAACAAGTCGTCTCTCAAAGATAATTACCCGCTGCCCAAGATGGACCATGTTTTAGAAAAGGTTGTTGGAGCTAATCGAATGTCTATGATAGATGGTTTCTCTGGTTATAATCAGATCGCTATGAATGAATAAGACAGGGAAAAAACTGCTTTCACCACGCCCTCGGGTACTTTCATGTATGACAAAATGCCTTTTGGTTTGATGAATGCAGGGGCCACTTTCCAACGAGCTATGGACATTGCTTTCGTGGGAGAGAGAGACAAGTTCGTAGTTATTTACCTCGACGACCTGATGGTTTTTTCTAAAACTGACGAAGACCATTTCATGCATCTAAAACAGACTTTCAAAAAGTGCCGCAGGTTTGGCCTATCCCTGAACCCAAATAAATCACATTTCGCTATGCGGGAAGGTAAGCTTATGGGCCATGTCGTATCTAAGGAAGGAATTAGGATTGATCCTAAGAGGATTGAAGCGATAGATACTATCACTATCCTAAGAAATATAAAAGAAATTCAATCATTCTTAGGAAAGATAAATTTTCTACGAAGGTTCATTCCCAATTTCGCTGAGATTGTCAAACTGATTACAGGAATGTTGAAGAAGGATAGCGGGGTAAATTGGACCACCGAGGCCAGGGCATCGTTCATGCATATTAAAAAAGTTATAAGCGAGGCACCTGTGTTAGCAAGTCTGGATTATCTGAAATATTTTCTCATCTTCTCTTTTGCTTCTGAACATACCATCGCCGCGGTACTCTTGCAGAAAAATGAAGAGGGGTTCGAACAGCCGATAGCATTTTTTAGCAAAAGCCTCAGAGATGCAGAACTGAAATATGACATAATAGAAAAAAAAGCATACGCAATGGTAAAGGAATTGAAATCATTTAGAACCTATGTGCTACATTCAAAAATAATCACGTATGTGCCTACCAATTCTGTAAAAGACATATTGGTATAGCCAGACAGTGACGGAAAAAGAGGGCGATGGCTCGCTAAAATACAAGAATTCGATCTGCAAGTCAAGCCGACTAAATTGATAAAGGGGCAGGGTCTAGCCAAACTCTTGGATGAGACGAATCTTAGAGATCTTGATATTAATTGCCTACAAGAAGAAGATGAAGGCACACACCTGCACAAGCCAGATGACCAAACAGATCCAGGTAAGGTCGAGGAAAATTTCATATCGTCAGGCTGGTATAAAGACATAGTGTTCTACTTGTTAAACCTAAAATACCCAAATGAACTATCACCATCCAAGTGCAGAACTTTAAAACTCCATGTTGTAAAATATTGCATCACTGAAAATCGGTTATACTGGAAGCATCCACTCGGGTTCCTGCTAGTCTGTTTGGTTGAGTCAGAAACTCCACGGGTTATAGAGGAATTTCATGAAGGAGTCTGTGGAGGACACCATGCATGGAGAGCCACTTCCTATAATATCTTGAGGGCCAGATACTATTGATTGAAACTATTTTCAGATGTCAATGCCAAAGTACGTGCGTGCAACCCTTGTCAAATATTCGCTGGTAAACAGAAACTCCCTGCACTGCCACTCGTTCCAGTCAAAGCTGAAGCTCCATTTCAACAATGGGGTCTAGACTTCATAGGGGAAATTAATCCTCATTCCAGTGCTCAACATAAGTGGATCTTAATAGCTACGGATTATTTTACTAAGTGGGTGGAAGCCATTCAAACCAAAAGGGAAACAGACTCGGTGGTGATCGATTTCTTGGAAGACAATATCTTGTCAAGATTCGGGTGTCCCAGAAAGATAGTTACCAATAATTCCCAGGACTTCAAATCTATGGCTATGATCATCTTCTGTCAGAAGTATAATATCGTTCTCGTCCATTCCACTGCATATTACCCCCAGGGGAACAGATTGGCCGAATCATCTAACAAGAGCCTGGTGAACATAATCAAGAAAGTACTGGATGAAAATAAAAGGTCTTGGCATGTGCACTTGAAATACGCATTATGGGCAAACCGCATTAGCACTAAAATTTCTATCAAAATTTCGTCATTTCAAATGGTCTATGGGACAGAGGCGGTCCTACCTATAAACCTAACGCTGCCAGTGATGAAGTTATGGTAGGATCAAAACGAAGAACCCAACCATGTAACCAGGAGAATTAACCAGCTGATCAAGGTTCAACAGCATAGAGTTGAAGTCGATGAAAAAATGCAGAAGTACCAGGATGATATGAAAGCATTGTTCGATCTCAAGGCAAAAGACAAGGAATTCCTTCCAGGTGACTTAGTACTAATATGGGATGCAAGAAAAGAGGAAGCCGCGAAACATGGTAAATTTGACCACCTCTGGTATGGACCATTCAGGGTCTCAGCTCCAGAAGGAAAAAATTCCTTCCTATTGGAAAACATCGACGGAGAAGTCCTCAGCGCCCCTGTCAATGGGAGATATCTGAAACATTACATGACATAATAGTCGCCATTTTTTCATTAATAATAATAATAATAATAAAATAAAATTTGTGTACATACATGCATTTTTATTTAAAACATTACTCTTTTGGCTTTTTGTTTTCTTTTGTTCATAATTTTTAGACATATTTTAAATAAAGTTCGTATTTGCTTTTTTACAGGATTCCAGCTGCTTGCAAAGTTAGCGGGAAGAGTAATTCACAAGGCAGTGTCAAAAATAAATTGGCATGAAACAGGTGATACCTAAAAGTAGCTTCATAGTGCACAAAGAAAGTGAAAAGAAAAGGTAAAGGTGAGCTTTCTCAATACACATGTTATGAAAGACTGTTAAAGTAAACCAAGGTAACGTCATTCAAACTACAATATCGGCTAAAATGTTAGATAACAAGATTATTGCTTGTCTTGATAACCTTTGATTTAAAATGTTTTGAATGATACGCTAAATCTAAAAACAGTCAGTCAAAAATAACTGTCCCCAAAGATATCTACAAGAGCCAGTCTCAAACTGTTTTGACCTTCTGTATTTTCAGTCAATGAATCGTTGCCTTGTATCCTGCCTGTTTTCGGGTCTAACTTTTGACAAGATACCATCTTTTCATTTCATTACGAAGCAATAAAAGTTTTTGTTTTAGCCTCTTGAGGCTCAAAACAGATTGTGGAAAGAAAGCGGGTCTCCACAACTACTTGATCCCCTGCTAAGCGAAGGAACATTTAGAGCGATCCTAACTTTCCTAGGTTTTTCAACAGCATCGGAAGAATCAAAGCTTTCTCAAAGGGGATGCCCTTTAAAAAATTATTTTCCTTTCCTCCCTAAGAACGAAGGTTTTGTGAGGGTCAAGGGAAGATTGGTACCGAGTAATCAAATTAAGTTGACAGACCTCTGATACAAAATATTACACAGATATCAGCCCTTATACAAACTGATTGCCACCATCTTCGCACTCAAAAAATAAATTATAAGACAGGTGGTGAAAGGAAATTCAGAAATGATTGCCCCCACCTAGTCTAGGAAGACGATGAAAGGAAATTCAGAAATGATTTCCCTCGTCTCAACATTTAAATGCGTAAATATTTTCCGAAGTGGTGAAAGGAAATTCAGTAAAAGGGGCCAGATAACTTCACCGGGGTACTGAACAGGCTCGCTGGCAGTGAAGCAATGTCTGAGATATCTTCAAGGTTGTTATACATGAATATCACTCTACTTTGGTAACCAATGCTTTCTAAAAACCTGATCCACATCCCAAATTCAGACGGGACTTCCCGATTAAAAAACATATAATCTCATTCTTTTGATGCAAGCTGAGAGCCACAACATCTGTTGGGTCTCCTAGAGTTGTTTCGACTGTCTTGAAACGTACCTAAAGTTAGTAGTGGGAAAGGGAAAATTGTGAAAGGGACTACAGCTGTGTTTGAAGAGTATCTGATTTTGAAAAACTTCTCGAGGTAAAGAACAGAGTCTTTTCCCCCCTTCGATCCTTTTTCATTGGAATTTTTCCGCCTGATCGAGTTTTTGACTCCATTTACCCAATATTGGCACGTGGTCTACTATTCTTCCCACCTCACAAGAAGGCGGGATCCCTAGTTAGAGCCTATGTTAGAGCCGCCCTTGTTTTTTAACGCGTCACAATTTTCATTTCGATGCTGGAAATCATAAGATGGTTTTCTTTTTCCCCTCCAAGAGATCGATGATCTCTAAGAACTCGAACACGCAAGCAGCTAAAATTTTTCTACCCTCGAAACAAGTCCTAATTTTCATAAGAAGGTTTCCTCCTTTTTGTTTTATTTCGGTATCTCGTAGGCCGGAGACTATAACTCATGAATTCACACATCTTGAGTCCCAAAACGACGAAGTCGTTTTAAATTTTCACTCAAGACAATGACTAGGGTAAATTTTTTAACTAATGATTAGACGTCGTCGGGGTTTCGTGCCTCGGCTTTCATCGAACCCAAATTTTTATTTTTACAGCCTTGAGAGCCGAGAACACGAGGCCCTTTCGGGATAACCCTGGTCAAGGACTAAAAGCAAAAAGGCAAACCATGGTGAAAGTTGTTCTCAGCGCTTTGCCACTTGGCACTATATTTTTCGAAAGTTGCGGCGTCTAAACCCCGACTCACGAAGTCACGATGTAATTACAACATGATTAATTAATCACTTAAGCCAAGATTACCCTCCCCTTAACTCAGTCTTGTTATCGCAGTCTCGCGGTTTCGCAACTCGGCGTATAAACCTCCCAGAAACATATCTTTGAAGTTCCGAGTTGCGATATGGCGAATAAAATGATTATAAAATTAATTATGCCCAAATCGTGATTACCTTTAATTAAACCTAATTCGGTCCTCGCAGTCTCAGGAGTTGGAGACTCAAAATGTTAAAAGAAAATCCACGATATAACGAATAGAGAGAAATGGATTAATGTTGGCAAGATTGGATTAATTAAGCTAAAGTAAGATATATCCTGCTTCTCGAGGCTTGCATGTTTCCCGAGGGAGCCTTTTCTCTCCATACTCCAACTGACTGTTAAAACCGCCAGAAATTTATGACATTAATGGAGAAATAGGGTAAATCTACGCATGTAAGATCGGATTTTATGCAATAGATTTATTTCTAATTACGATTTGACAGGCTTATTTTGAAAAGTACCGAGTTTTCAAATATATGTAAGAGTTTCATTTCATTATAACGAACGTATTTCATAAGCACACAGAGCTCATCACTTTTGAGTAAACTAATTTCTGTATGTATACGCAGTTCTATCACAGAAGAGCTAAAACACAAGCTTCATATATGGCTCTGCGAAAAGAAGCAAAGGCGAATGTTGAGGTCACAGGACAAGGCTCAGACAATGTCTCCGACACTTCGCCCCGAAGTGTCGAATCTGTCCCCAACTGGTCATTCATTTCAGACATTCTGCAATCAGAATTGGTGGATTATTCAGACGACTCGAACAACAATGAAAAATATGATCTCAACACCAAGTAAAAAATAGTTGTCCAATCCGAAATGCACAGAGTAGCAGCCCGACCATGATTTCTTCCTTATTATGACATGGTCCGATGGGCGTTGGATCATGTGGACGTGCCGACTAGGATGTTCATGAATGAGCAGAGAGCCACTATAGGGACTTTTAGACATGAGCATCTGCAAACCATGTACAAGCTACCTGTGACTTCCGAGTACACATATGGTGCTGAGTTCCTGGAGGAATTCAAGGAGAAGGAGTGCACTCAGTATGATAAAACCATGTTCGGTTTGATAAAGGATTGGGTTTCGCACACCGCGAAGTTCAGAGCTAATGACCAAGGTGTTTATTCAATCGCCTCGTTGGAACCGCATTATAAATATGTGGCCATGATAACATGTTGTCTATACGGAAGAGAGGACACATCAGATTTTTACCTAGCATGGGTGCCTCTTATGTTTCAAGTCACAGAAGGTTGCTCTTTTAACTGGGCAAGGATTCTTTCGGATAGCTTGACCAATCGGGTCACAGATATCAGGAGCAGAAGGAGAGTGAGAAGGCGTCATCGTTCTTCATGTCCGCATACATCATGGACGCAATTTGTTCTATGACACCATTTCCATTAATGAGCTGCACCTGGACTCCAGTCGAAGACAAACCCATACATGTATACCATGAAAAGCTATGGGAAAACAAAGTAGGAAAGTTCACATACGAAATTTTTAACTCGGTGATGGTGCCCCTGCATATCACCATTTTTGGTCACCCACCACCTCATATCTCGAACAACATTGCAACAAATCTGAGTGGCATAGTGGACTGGTACGTGGAGGCAGAGTTTTCATACTTCCGAGTTTTCGGGACTTCTGTTCCCCCTCATGCTCTTCCATTGTTCATTCCTGACAACCTGGCTTGTTGCGAGGTCGCCCGGCAGACGGTAATTGGTGGGATGAGTAAAGAACTCAAAGGGTACTCAAAGAAGGTATGGCCATCTTTTCCCATTTGGTTGAATTCTTGTTCTTTATTGGATTTTGGGCATGCCAAAGCCGAGGCTGCAACCCTGGAAGACCTAAATTTGGTCTTTATCGAATATAAGAAACATGATCCACAGAGGGTTGTGAGAAACCATTTAGCTAATTGTGGGCCAAAATATTTGAGCATGAGAATTCACCCCCGGATGACATTTTCCGAGGGGCAAGGTCTTATGAAGAATTTCTAGCCCAAATCCAATCCTTAGCACCCGAAGACACAGCCGCTGTATTGAGATTCCAGGAACATAGACAAAGTTGTCTCCCCGCTATGTTGTGAGGTGGGAGTCCGGGGTTTCCGAGACGAAACATAAGGATGTTGAAGGTTCTAAAGACGCAACTCCTGACCCTAGAAAAAACCAGGACGAGGAGGAACAAACGAGGAATCCCAAAGCAGAGGTAAAGACTCTGGACCCGCCAAGGAAACAGAATCCGGAGACCGAGATAAAGACTCCAGGATCGCCAAAGAAGCAGAGTCCTATCGATACTCCAGGAAAGTCGGCAAAACAAATCGGAGAACCCATCACCTCAGTCACACCCTTGCAGTCGACACAAGGGAATGTCGGCGAGGGATGGATATTTAATGAAGAACTGAGGCCCATAAGAGCAGAAGAACTCCCTCCAAATGAGTTTTTCTTTGAAAGAAGATGAAGGATGTAGTGAAAAGAGAGTTCTATCAAGAAGGAGGGTCTATTGCAAAAAAGTATAAAATCATGACCGATGGAAAAGATAAAAAGAACGAGCAATTCGCTACTGAAATCGCAGGAACGCTAGGAGCGTATGCCTCAGAAAATTAGTTCTCGGTCGGACTTTTGAAGAACCAACTCAAAAGAAAAAATAAACTAATTAGGAATCTTGAAGCCAGATTGGCCACAGCCGGTGAGAATGCTAAAGGTTAGGCAAGCGTGGAAATAGAACAGGCCAGAGTGGCCGACAAAAATGAAATAGAGGTGCTCAAGGCTAAGCTTGAGCAAGCATAGTTGGTGGTCTGAGATGGTCAAGCGCAGGCAAGCCAACAGAGGAATCTGATTGAACAGCTACAGACTTGGGTAGAGATCGCCGAGAGTAGAATGATAGATATCGAGATATTTAAATCCCAAGCTAGCAAGATTCGAAGCAGAATCTTTTTGGCACAGCAGAATTTGCTCACCAAGGTGGGAACGATCCGGGAAAACTTTTTGTTGATAAATCAGGTTTTTGAGAACCTATTGGCCAGAGAAAGGGATGCAGGAGTGGCTCGAGTCACCTTCCAGGAGGCAGTAATAGCCATGAACAACCGGGTTTCGGTAGGTACTCCTAGGTTCACCATTTCGAAGCAAACCCGGGAGAATATTTTGTTGAAGGATTGGGAGCACAACACCGCCTTGGGCAAGCAACAAACCCAAAAGGTAACCAACTCCCTTGAAGAAGCTTTTAATTCTATAGATGGCGAGCTGTTGGGCATTGACAGTAGAGGCAATGCCGAAGCATTGATGCAAATGAATGTGGAACATATCTCACTTGATCCGAAAGATAAGGAAGAAAGAGATTTGGCTAATATCTCTCAGATGAATATGGTGGACATAGTCCAAGTTGATAAGTACATGATCAAACCCAGTGCACAACTAAGTGCCCTCGACATCATCGAATCACAAATGAAAGACAAGTTGCAGCAATTAGCCCGAGAATGTTACTTCGTCGAGGCCAGCTGTCAAGAAGAACCATCACGGCTCATATCCCAGCTAGTGGAAAGATGCATCACCTGCACCGAGTCCACGCAACGACAAACTCCTGGCACCAAGTGAAGACGGAGTAGACGAAATGGAGCGATTGCTCTCTTCTCAGTCATAACCAAAATTTTGCGACTATTGAGATTCTATCCATTTTGTAAAAATTGTATAAATATATCCCAAAAAAAAATAAACAGGGGGGGCCTTTTTGAGTCATTTGTAATAGAGTTTTTACATTGAGAGTTAATACAAGCAGATCTGGAGATTCTCAATTCCGTCACTTTTGTATTACAAGTTTACTTCCTTGTATCTCATTTTTACATTGCAATTCATATTCATAATTGATGTGCTTCGTTATAATTTAGTACGACCACTACTATAACGAATGAATTTGGGTTTTCTGTAATTTTTTATTGTCTTTCCTCTGCACCAGCTATCAGTGGTGTAAGACCAATCTGCATTTTCGGAATTCTACATATATTCTTTGTTACATTGGTTATCTTCTTACATATTTTTCTCTCCCGTTTATGTCGTGAGATTTCCCCCTGGTAGGAACCTTACACCGTAAATGGCTCAATGTTTTTCTCCCATCTCACACCTTTTATTAAAATATAATACAGTTACGGGAACGAGCCTTAGATTTGCATCCATATTTTATTTCTGCAATCATAAGTTCTCTTTTATAAGACCAAACTGAGACAACACTTAACCTTTTTTAAAGTCTTTCCTACCCTCACTGTTCCTCCATGAATGTTCCTGTACCAACTCAACCTAACGCTGAACCCGGACTGTTGAATCAAACACACATTGTCGTAAACCTCTTCGATACCATTCTTAAAATGACAACTAACTGGGCTGAACTTGAACAATCATGGACAACCATTGAACGAGACATAACTATTCAGGAACAGTTGTTATCTAGACAGCGCCAACGTAGGAATCTTCCCTAGTTCCCTTTACCGAAGGTTTTACGCTTCCCTCTTCTACACCTATAAACCACTTTCAGATGCCTTGACACTGTAATTTTAAGCCTTAAGTACAGACTCAGGAACAACACCTACATTATTTTAAGGTGTAGGGCTTTGGAATAGGTTGAAAGGATAACTTTCCAAAGCTATCAAATAAACTTAGTATCTTGCGATAGGGAGAGTCAAATCCAATTTTCGTATTGGCTTGCTGGGATCCCCCTCTCACACAGGGGTTACACACGAGGTTGCATTCGGGTGAGTTATAGAGATTATCCCTCCATGGCCTAACTGTTTGTAGTGGTCGCATCGTATATTGGGGGTCACTGGAAGGTATACCCATGATTATGTGTGGGAGCCTTTCAAGTTGATTTCAGACTTGTTATCCTACCCATACGTTTCGACTAGACTGTTGACTGTACCCACCCAGGGGATGACTATGAGTTGGTGACCTTAGTAGCCACAATCTTTAGGGTCTCACACAAGGTGATGGTGAAGGGAAGTCTCACTGTACCTAGAACAAATGTTGGTCAAACTCACTCGGGCTCCTTGGAGGGTAAATCCACAATTACTGCGTGGAAGCTTGCACCAAGGCGTAAGTCCGTTAATCAGGTCACCAACGTAATTGATCCACCTTCTCTATCCCCGCCCCTTCCTATTTTAATCTCGCGACGTTGGATTTCATCACCAACTAGCGGTTTCATCATAGGAAGGTTTGTTTGATTGTTTGCTTCTTAGATTCTTAGTGTGTGTTGTTTGTTTTACTTAGTGGACCTTAGGTCGAATCAGTGTTAATGGCATCAAATCTTGGGAGTACCAATGGAGGAACCCCTTTTCCTGGGGAACCTTATACCTTTCCTTCGTTCGGAAACTTTGGTCCTCCATATGTTGCCACACTGAGTCTTCCAGGACTCACTATTGGATTACCAGTTTGGTTGTTCCCCACTCCGATGATCCTGAATCCTCCCAATGTTTCAGTTGCACCTAATACTTTGGATTTCAATACACCACCCACACATCAACCTCATGTCGACTTTTCGCCTTCTTCACCCATCAAGTCTCCTTCCATTTCTCCTTCTTCGCTTAGTGAAATCTCTAAAGAAAGTATCCAGGTTGATCAGAAGAAGAAGAAACAGAAAGAGAAGAAGAAGAAGAACCCGAAAAGGACAAAGCCCCCAACAACATCAAATGTTGGATCTAAGAAACCAGTTACCGTTAATAGTACTGGGAGTGTTGATGACATCAACAAGATTAAAATGATAAATCCAAAAACCAAATTCCCTTGCATCCTTTGTAAGGGTGACCACTTTTTGAGGGATTGCCCCGGTCTTACCTAGGTCTTAGAAATGTGGTCCTCCATGTCATTAGCCTCTGTCAGTCATGTCAATGATACACCGTCAACTAGTGATGTTCAGGTTGGTAAGAATAAGAAAACTATCAAGTTCCCTTGCATGTTATGTAAAGGTAATCATTACTCTCACCTTTGTCCTCGCATGGACGAGGCTTCTTCTCTTTTGGAAAAACTTCAACTTCCAAAAGGTT
>JZKD02S0460685.1:161922-178900 GCA_000966675.3 Picea glauca | reverse complement strand
AACTTCAACTTCCAAAAGGTTATCATAAGCTTTCCTCTGACCCATCGTTGGTTGATGGATTGTTCAATCCGGTTCCATCCCCGGTCCATCCAGATGATCAGGTGGTCAATCTAGTTTCCTCCTCGATTGAACCACGAACCCAAGTAGTTGATCCAGTTCCGTCATCGATCAGCTCCACTCTTCATCAAAAGAGTGACACCAAAGTGATCGATCTTTTTTCATCCTCAGTCGATCCCACTCTCCCGTTAGAGAGTGACACCAAAGCGGTCGATCCATTTCCACCTGTCGACCCCATTCTTCCCTTGGAGAATGAAACTCAAGAGGTCGATCCAGTTTCACCATCGGTTGATCCCATTCCTCCATTGAGGAATGTCAAAGTGACTGATCCAGTCCCTTCCTCGGTCAATCCCACTCTTCCTATGAAGAGTGCCAAAGTGGTCGATCCAGTTTTGCCAATGGTCGATCCCATTCCTCCATTGAGGAATGTCAAAGTGACTGATCCAGTCCCTTCCTCGGTCAGTCCCACTCTTCCTCTGAAGAGTGCTAAAGTGGTCTATCCAAGTCCACCATCGGTTGATCCGATCCAATCATTGGTCGATCTTACTCCCCTTCTAGAGAGTAAACCCGATACTACCCATGTTTTTCTTGTTAATATAGACTCTACCATGCCGGGGGGCATCCCTCATTCTCCTGCGAAACCCCCTCCAAGTACTGAAGCCATCCTTTTTGATTGGGGTGTGCTAACTAGACCTCGTCTTCCCTCTCATATTCCTTTCCAGATTATAGTACAGGTTCATGGTCGGGACATTCCTCAAACGCTGATAGATGAAGGTGAGTCCATTAGTATTTTGTCTTTTGTTTCTTGGTATGCATTGGGTTGTCTGCAGCTTGCACTAGTTACACAGAATCTGTTATCTTTTAACAGAAGAGCTAGTCAACCTTTAGGGATCCTTCCTCAGTTTCCTATAAATTTGGAAGGGAAAATTGTCTTTATCGATGTCATGGTAGTCTGAGACCCCTTGGATTTCTCTTTACTCCTTGGGTGAGATTATGTCTATGCCATGAAAGTTATTGTGTCCACTCTTTTCCATGTGATATATTTTCTTCACAATGGAAGAATTGTGACTATTGATCAACTTTCATTCATCGGCCCTGACTGGGTTACCTCCCTAAGTGGTTCTTATATGCAAGCAGTATCACCCTCGCCGCATGTCAATTATGTGGTGTTGTCTCCCATGATTTCAACTTCTGATGCTTTGGATCCGGTAGTTGACATGGTGATTTCTTCAGTAGGGTTATTGGAGCCTGATCTCCTTACCCCTGTCATGGCCCTCGACATGTGTTCCTTCCAGAGTGATTCTCTTCCATCCGGTGAAGATCTCTTAGAAGCCATGACTGAGTTTTGTCCTTTGACATGGTACCCTTCCAGAGCATTATCCTCTCGAAAGCCATGATCAAGAAGAAACCATGAGCATAGTTTCTCTTCTATGTGGAAAGCTTGTTAAAAAATGAAACAGAGGCCTTGAGCATAGTTCTTTTCCTGTGTCAAGATCATTAAAGAATGAAACAGTCACCTCTCTTAAACCTTATTTTCATCCACCCTTCTCCTTTTTCTCATCTTGTAGAGAAATTGGTGATGACCTCAGAGCCGGTGAATGAATCAAAGCTTGGAGGGCATGTCTCCAGCCTTTGATGATCATTCTAGAGCTAAGCCACCAACTTTCAAGCTAGGGGCATACCGAGATTAGTATTTGTCCTTTCTCATGCTCGTAAATACATGAGACTGCATCCAGGTAGACTTTTATCTCTTTTTCGGCCCTGTATGGATACACAAAAAAGGAACCCCCTGGAGTCTCCTTTAAGCTCTTTTCAGACTTTCTAAAAATGAAAAGATTGTCGAGTGATATTGCTTCTTTTCCCACTCGTTAAATAGTTTGAAAGGACATCTTTCGAGTGATAATTTATCTCTTTTTTGGCCTCGTGAGACTAACATTACGAAAAAGGACAATACTGGAGTCGTCTTTAAGTTATTTTCAGACTCTCTAAAGATGAAAAGATTACCGAGCGAACTTTTTCTCTTCATGCTCGTTAAAGTATTTGAAGAAAACATCTGTTGAGCGATAGTTTATCTCTTTTTCGGTCTCGTCAGACTACTTTACGAAAAAAGAACTGAGAGAGTTCTATTTTAAGTGTTTTTCCAGACTCTATAATCATGAAAAACCTTCGAGTTTTCTGTCTTTGGACTTGCTAAACAAAACATCGACAAGCCCATATGGGATCGAACCCTTACTTCTTCCAGTTCGTTAAACAAAGGAAGAGGAACTTACCGAAGGTGAGTTTTATCGAGCATGTGTTATCCTCCTCGAGCTCATTAAATTAAAAAGAGGTACTCGTCTATCTGGATGGGGGAAAATTTGAAAGAAGCAATCCAAGAAGTCTCTTGAGAACATTACCAAGTAACTCTTAGAGTCTCCCTTGAACATGGAAGTATGTCTTTTGCATGCATTATAATCCACTGAACCTCTGCACTGAGCCAATCCTTTGAGTTTCTTTAACTCCTTTGGGTCATCTGACGTAAGTCACAACATCCATTGCATCATGAATTTTTGGTCCATGTCATGTTTCTTTTGTTGTGCCTCAGTGTTCAAGGGAAGTATCCACCTCGAGAGTCAACCATCACAAATATCTTGTCTCAATACCCGTGTCAGTCCATGTTCATTTGATCTACCAATTACATCTCTATGTCCGTTTTGTGTCGTTGATGGGGGATATATCAAGGCCCTCCTTCGAAAATCCTATTCCTATCGACCTCAACACATTATCCAGGAATTAGGCTTAGAAACCAGTTAGTACTTTGGGACCTGCATGCCTCAATGGCATGCCTCCTCACATTCGACAGTAGGTTTACATCATTGACCTCTGATCGGATGATTCCATGGATGTTCGACTCCAGCTCATCCATTCACATTCGTTGGAATTTACTAGGGTACCTTGGGAATCATTGACATTAATGGTGATCTCCCTCGCACTTGTTAACGGTTTACACCATTGACCTGTAATCAAGTGGTTTCTACCATGTTCGACATCATGACATCTATTCACATGGTTAGATTCGTACCACATCGGGATCAGTAAGAAGACCCTGGGTTGAGTGATCACTTTGATATGTGCTTTGCCCAGGTTGTGAAGGAGTTTCTCTTGGACAAATGATACATACACTGTTACATAGATTCACTTTGTATTGGTCGTGGCTATGTCTTTTCATCTCGTAGATCCACTGTGTATTCTTCGTGGCTACGATCAGTCCAAGTCATCAGAGTATATATCCACACTGTATCCTCGATGTCTATACGTTTTTATCAATACAATTATGGATCCGCAGTGTATTTTATGGTGGCCATATCTTGCAAGTCTTGATCACCCAAGCATAGGTATGCCTGCCTTGGGTTTGAAACATGTCATAATATTTGTTGGATGTTTGTGTGTAGCTTTTGTCAGGTTCTCTGCATCTATACCCTTGCTTGAAAGTCTACAAATCATTTCAGTTATCAGTTCTCATCTTATAACTTCATAATTTGGGGGGAAATCTGTTACACATAAAAAATACTCACTTTGATAGTGTCGCAAGTGTCGTCATTACAAAGGTTGCAAGTGTCAAAGAAAGAATACCGCCATGATGCCTATTTCATGCCTATAACGACATGAGAAGGACACTTGAAACACCTCAAACATTTGATTTGGAAGAGGAGAAATGAGTCAGCAGGCTTAGAAACCTTTTTCCATCTGAAAGTACTCCAAAAACTGAGCTTTTGAAGGAGAGCACTCCCCCATACCTCTTCTAGGAGCATTGGCGCTCCCCCTTACACTATCTGGGAGTGTTATAAATCTCCTTTGGCCCTTTTGAGGGAGCGTTGGTGTCTTTAGAAGCACTGGTGCTCCCCTAAACACTACTAGGAAGTGCTACAATGCTCTGATGGCCCTTTTAAGGGAGCGCTACCTATTTTAGGCAGTAGTTAAGTTGTTGAGATGAATGGGGGAAGGATCCTTTCATTCTTGGAAAGAAGTTGAGCTTGAATCCCTAGTCCAGCAATGATCTTAGGGCAGATCCTCAACTGAAGGAGGAAAATCCTCACCTTCCCCAAGGATATCTCAAGTTGTTGAGCCTCTCCAAAGCTATATAAGCAAGCTTTCTAATGGTAAAAGGGGACTGAAAAGAGAGAATCACAAGAAACTTATGATCTTATAAGTGGTGCTAGAACAAATATATTTTGGAAGAAAGAGACATATGATCTCATAGGGAGAAATTGGTGAAACTATCATCATTTGGATCATGGATGTTTTGAGCAAGGGTTAGACAAGGAGGACTTGATGAAACTGCTGCAATCCATCTACGGCTGTAAGCAATGTTTTGTCCTCATTAATATAATTTGCTTGGCCTATTTCTTTCTAATTCATGTTAAATCTCACATGAATTTGTCTCTTTAGTAGATAGACCTATTTCGGACTAATCTTGATAGAGTAGGAAGTAGTCGTACTTTGTTTGTTTATAGGGCTTATCGAGGAGCAAAAGATTGGAGCTCAACTCGGAGCGTGCAGGGACAAACGTTGGTAAAAGGTACTTATTTTCTCCTTCCTTCTCACACACTAGTCCACCTAGATCAAAAAGGATGTCAGTGACCTTGATAAGAACTTTCTATCTTAGAGTTAAGAGTCTATCTCTTTGAGGAGATCTACATGTCCGCAGGGAGATTTTCCTTCAACAGCAAGAGCCAAAACAAGATACACAGTGAGACAGAGAGTGATAGATAGTGATAAAGGACCGAGAGTGAGACAAAAGAGTGATATACAAGGCCCTATCTCGAGTGACAGAGGAGACCCCAGACAAACAATGTCACCCAAATCTATAATATTTTTCTAACCCTTTACAAAGGCATCATGGATAATCATTATGGATTGTACTAGACGAGTTTTGAAAATCAAGGAAAAGCCAAAATCTATCTTATTTGAAACCTCCCCTAATTTCTATCTTACAAGATTTTAGGGGGAATTGATGGAAGCAATATATCATTATGTTGGGATTATGTTCCACATTAATACTCGCGCTTATCCATTTTTTTCTTACATAGAAAGTTTTGAAACATGAAGACTTCAAACTTTATGTTTGTCAATTTTGGCATCTCAGTGTGCAAATTTATCAAGGATCAAAATATCTACATTATGAAATTATAAAGTATGATTTTTTTTTAATTATAAAAATATTTTTATATATTTTGTACTGTCCATTTTCCTGTTGTATTCGGATCCTATATTTTCAAAAAGCTGGTGTATCTGTGTCTCTATCCTGGTAACTTAGGCTTTTGCCAAATTATTTCATTTTTCATCTTGTTATTCAATTCTTGTGGTTGTTGTAACTTGTGTTATAAGAAACACTAGAGTGAGGATGTTACCACTGTAAGAGGTACACTATAATATACAAATTTTTTCCAAGTCATTCTAACCTAGGGATCACATGTCTTCCCTAAGTTATATTGAGCTAGAGAAGTTATAACACTACATTTTCAAAGTGTAACAACCTCTTCTTCCATTTCAATAATTGTTCCTTTGTTGCTTTGCAGTGAAGAAATGATGCAATATCTTGTGTATGAATTATAAACCTTTGTTTATAGGTGCTCACCTTCAAATTGGCATTGTTTGTTAATGTAAATTTATGTAGGTTTTAATATTTTGTAACTTTATGAAATCATATCAACTTCAATGTCAATGAAATTATGACATATAGAGAAACATTGATTTCTAATTGTAGGTTTTCATTTATCCATTGATGTAGTATACAAGTTTGAATCTACCAAATTCCAATAGTGTTATGCCAATTACACTAGAACCATAAAGAACATTGTCCATTCGGGCCAGATCAACACAGAAAGGGATGAATTCAATTTTTCCCCCCAACTTTCCAATGAGTAGTCTTAGTGCATATTTTTATTGAATGCATACTTGACAACCATGTGATTCTTATTCCTGATGGTTATAATCTTCCTCTCATATATGTGAATCAACTTCCAAAGGTATATTCAATATAAATTCCAGAACATATGGAATTACATGAATCCTATATCTCTACTGAATTAATTAGTTATTATGTGTGTGTGATTTTCCATTTATTTTCTTAATGAAGAATATTTTATTAATGTTATGTTAATATTCATTATTCTTTTCATAGTCATTTATCTTTCTCCTCATCTTCTCTGAAATTTGAGGTTCACGTTCTTTCTTTGTGTTGGAAATATATAAGGTATACTCATTTATTTGCAACTTGTATGCAACCTCCCTTTATGAGATATTTGAGTGGCCATTATTATTGTAGATTGAAATACATACTTGTATTGTATCTTGAAAAATGGTATCTTGTACCCTAGAGACATGACAAAATTTGACATGTGTCATGGTGATTGTGGGAAGGCACCATCCATCTTGCAGCAAGTAAAACATTGGTTTTCATATGGATTATTGTTGACAATCATTCAATTAACTTGTTTATTTATTTATCCAAACAAGCATCCCAGAGCATGATGATCAGGGTGATGAAATATATGATTCCCTCAACCCAATTGAAAAAATTAGAAGGGGCTTGTAAAAGGAAAACAAATAACTCCTTCAATTGGCTAGTTATAAGCCTATAGAGGAGACCATAGCAAGGATGAGAGAGTTAGAGTAGATTATATATCAATATGCAGTAAGAGCCATTTTTAAAATAGATTATTTATGACATATATTAATTTATGAATTTCTATTTCATATGTTTATCTGAGCTAAAATAAAAATGGTTTCTTTCTACACAAATATTTGGAACCGAAACAAGATCTTGGTCTTGGGGACGCTGCTAGTAGAAGTGGTGCACAAACCCCACAATGACCTGGCATGAGCCACACACCTTCGAGGCTATTTTCCTCCTTGTTTTTGGCTGAGATGAATACAACTCCTTGGGCCCATGAGACACCCCCACCATTCACGCCATACCATGGAACATATGATGTTGTACTAGATGGAGAATCTCATGAAGAAGAGTCTACACACTACTATCCTGGAGCAACACGTGTTCAAAACATGGGAACAGTATTGGTCAAACTTTTTATGGATGAAAAATTTATTCCCTTGAATATGCCACAAGTCCCAGGTAGTTATTAATATCCTAGTTAATTCCTATTATTTAAATATTGAAACATACATCTTTCAAATTATTTTAAACTAATTATCATATCTTTTTGTAGGAAACAACATTTTTTTACAGGACCTTGCATGACAATGCATTAGAGATTTTTGGGCCCACCATTCGCACATGGTGGAATTCCCAAAAAAAAGAATTGAAATTCAAACTCATTAACCATTTGGTTGGCATGATTGGTGATTCACTCAAAAAACAAGATATCACCTTGAAGGAGGGTACATATTTGAAATATGTCATAGATCAATACAAGACTCAATTGGTTAAAAAACCTAAGTATGGCATCCTATCACCATTCTTGAGAGGGAATGGAAGAATATATAGGAGGATGCAAAGGATATTGAATTGATACATGAAGGGAAGACACCACATGGACCTGGAAGGTAAATGATATTTTGAATTGAATATGCCAAACTTTCTTTATTTGTTCTATAGAAAAAATTGTGTTGTCTAAGTACATATTTGAAACTTTTCATAGGCTCCCAAACACATTGAAATTCACCAAGGAAACACTATATAAACATGGGAAACAAAAACATGGCCAAGGTGGTTACCTAATATTAAAAGCTCTAATTGTAAGTAACAAATAATTTTACCATATTATTCATATCGTCATACAATTTTTTTTTTTTATTTCTACCACTAAGAAAAAATTATCATATTATGAAATACAAGGGGATATGTTCAACAGTGCACCCAACAAATAATACATGAGTATCAACTTCAAGTTCATCTTTGAATCAGTGGTTTAACATCGAAAAATCTTGGGGAAAACAAAATCGACTAACCCTTCGAGAGAGAAGGTTATAAGTAAAATGAAAAGACTATATTGTTGTTCATTACTTGTAAGTACATATACAGAAGGTTTATTTATCACATCAATTAATGTGTCTACTTTTTTTAAGCATGCAAGCAACCCCAGTTTATTCAACAACAAAGTTGGGTAGGAACCCCTATGATTTTGCTGGTGTGCAAACCTAGCATGGTATATCAATTGTATATATTGACAATTAGTAATATTTAGTTGCAAATGGTGTACTTATAATGTTTCTTGTTTGAATGGAAGAGGATGTAGATGAGGCTGGTTCTCACAAAGGAGAGGAACCAACGACAACCCAACCAATGGTTTCGACTACTCCTCCAGGTAAAAAATAGAGTCATGATATTTGTATTAATGAAATACTAATATGAATAATAATAACTAACCATGTAATTTTAACGCTTTATGTTGTTCTAGTGGATGCCCCTGTAGTGCAGCGACATCCAGTAGTATGTCGTATTACTAGAAGTAGTGCAATGGTAGATATAATGCATAGTCATGCAGTAAGGCCAGAAGAGGGTCCAATTGTTGAAGGGGTTGAAGACGATGTTAGTAGTGATGATGTAGTACTGAAGAATTTTATTCAAAGGAAGAAACTAAAAAGGAATTGATTGTAAATATTTTGACAAAATTTATTGATATAAAATATTAGTTCTACATTTTTTGTTTAAATTAATATGCATGATTGGGTATGGGGAATTGAGAGTGATTCAAGGTGGGGGAGGGGCCAAATGAGTTTCCAACTTCACGTGGTTGGCTCTATTTAGTAGAGAATATTTTTTTCTCGAAACCAAGAGGATATCATTAATATATTCCTATTATCCATTTAATGATATTGTTTTTAGAGATTATTGAATATAATTTGATGTGGCATTTTATTTTCTCCCTTAACATTGATTTTTTCCAATATTGAATGTGCAGAAAGGCCTATTCTGAGGACTTGGTGATGTAGAATGCATGCTCTACTTAGTGATTGATTCAATGAATATTGACAGCAATATTGATATATCGGATGCCAAGAAAATAGTGAGTTCCAATTTTAAAGTTTCGTGTACTAACTTTGATTCTTTTCTTATTTATATGTTTCTATTTGTATTAGCTTGTTATTTTATATTGTTGACTTACATCTCTAGTTCAACAAAACAACATCTTTTGTTTTGTTTGTGTAAAATAAATAGTTTAGTAAATGCCCCCTATATCACCGTCAATATAAATCAATACTATCATCTTTGAGATTCACACTTTGAGATAGACTAGGTTTACTCCCTAAGGAGGATGCACCCACCTTGCCAACAACTTTCAACTCAACATCTATCGCTTAAGGAACTCATCTTCTTTTCATTTTTTTCTGTTTTGATTTGAGTGTATTGAGTGCATTCATGTAAATGTGTCTTTTCATCCCTCTGACTATGTGCATGAGTTATTTAATATTTCTTCATATTGTGTGGATATGTTGGAAGGTTTTATTTTACACCCTCCAATAGAATTTTTTTTTTTTTTGTAAGTAAGAGATTTTATATATAAAGGGCCTTCAAAATCCAGACAGAGTTGCAAAAGCTTGAAAACAACCATGTTGTAGTTACCGAACTTCCCCAAGAACGGGGAAACTAGTTTAGCCAACTGGATAAGTCTTGCAGTTTACAGTCTAACAGTCTTAGATAGACAGAGCTAATCTGACTAGGATACAGCTAAGAAAATAAACTAGTAAAAAGATCAGATCCCCAGAGGGGTTAGACACTTGGCAAATAACCTGGCCAGGTGGCTTGGTATGCCGCGTCCCAAGGTACCTCTTCGATGGGCATCCCTTTCCCTTCCATTTGCATGTCAACATCCAAGTTTCCCCCTTCTAGGTTGGCAACTAGCAGAGTGACTTTGGGTGGATTGTGCGCATGGAAACCCATAGCTATCGCAGCCTCCGTGTCCCCATGCGTGGCCTACACCAAGTCGCCACCTTCTGGCTATTGCACCTATTTATTCCTGTCGACGGGCTCTGCATGGGGCATCTCTGTTGCTGCCACGGCTTCTAGAGTGGAGTGGAAAGCTCCCTGGAAGGTGAAAAGGATCTAAAGGAGAGTCGAGGTTTTCCCATCCAAAAGCTGCAGTCAGAAATGAAGGTCCTCCAATCCTTTTCGAAGCTCAAAAACCAACCCATAGAGGATGACCAGACTGTCTTGTAGCTACGAGTCAGGGATGGAGTCAGTGGAAGAGTGCATCCTATGCTAGGCATTCCGAAGAAAGGGTGGCACCTCCAAGGGTGGGCGGGAGGAGCAGGCTACCGGTGTAAAAGAAGGCCCGCTGGCTAGGGAATTCAAAGGAACTACGGGAAATCATGAGAGAGATCCCGACGAGCTATCGGTGATGACCAGACATTCAAACCAGGAGGCAGGCGGGGTGGAGGAGGTGAGAGGTTCTAGCTCGGGATGCGAGGGCTGCGAGGAGTGTGTAGAGGGTGAGCCAGGGGGAGAAATAGATACACGGGGATGAGGAGGATTCCATGGATATCCTCTCCTTAGCCTCCCTCTTTGTCACGGCATTCTGAGCTCACAGGGAAGGAAAAACTGAAGATGATGTCCCAGATGGACGTGGAGAGCCTGGAGAAGTCTGAAGGCGGTGAGCAGCATGAAGGATGGAAGCCAGAGTGAGCCAGGTCTGGGCGGCTAAAGGATAAGAGGATCGGGTCGCATGCGGGGGTTAAAGTCTCCTGCAAACAGAGAAACCATGGAGGAGACAACAATGGGAGTCGGGCGCACCAGTGTTAATGGTGCAGCAGACATCGTAAAAGAAAATAAATGCATGGATTAGGCAGTGGGTCTTGGCACGAGCCCAGAACATGGTCCACTGCCACGCTGGCCTGTCCTCTCCTCCTCATCCCGCCATGTGGCCCACACTAACACCCCATCTGGGGGCCCTCCAATATCATTTTTACCATCCAAGCCACCTAACAAATATATTGTCCAAATGGTATCAACCTCAAGAACCTAGGAAGACATTACAATAGTACATTGAGGTGTTCACTTGGATTTGCATTCAACTCTAGGTTCTATATCTAGAGGAGGTATTCAATGTATCACCACTTGGGAGGTATTATTTTACACCCTCCAATTGTATTTTTATCATCCAAGCCACCTCACAAATCTATTGTACACGTGATATCATCTCTGTCAAGAAAATACGAAGATATTATAATAGTACATTGACGTGTTCACTTGGATTTGCATTCAACTCCAGGTTCTAGATCTGGAGGAGGTATTTATTGTTAAATTTAATTCTATTGTATTGGATTTTATTAGATTCAAAGTTTCCATGTTTGAAATTGTTTCTCTTGACTAGGACTTGGAACATGCCTTCGAATTTGAATGTAAATTTCAATGGTGGACTAATTACCAATCCTCCAAAAAACCTAATTATCATGCCAACCCCCACACTTGAGTGATCCCAATAGTCCTATAGCCTTTACTCCTCATCCATACAACCCTACATTTTTGTCTCCTTCTTCTCCTAGACCTGATAAATGGTGTTGGTACCATTGCACACAACAAACTCCATAAAAAATAGCCATGCTCCCAACTATCCATAGTCATCTCAAGAACTATATATTGACTCACCCTCTTGTCTTCCCAAGTTCAATATTACATCCTACACTTTGTATCATCTAACAATTTCATAGATATAGAATTATCTCACCTTCCCTTTCTTTTTTTTAATTGAACACAAAGAACCTTCTTCCACCTCTACCAAAATTCCTAAACCTTACACTAATACACTACAAAGTCTCATATAGGATCTCTCATCACTAAAAATTCATAAAAAAAGTCTAAAACAAATCACTATAGTTACATGTTCTAGGACATGATCACTATATTAATTCATTGGTATCGTTTATATATTCCTTTTTCTAGCCAAATGAAAATTTGGGACACTAGGAGAAGATTTCATAATCTTCCCTGGAAATGACATGTCTAGGTTTCCATGAGTCATAACACGACCTTGGGTGAAAATTTTGACTCTTGTACCTATCCTCTATGTAGCATCATTGATTGTATCATTGATTATCATCACACATATGGATTCAGTGGCCTCAAAATCCCTTATTGCACTTGGATGACAACAACAAATATTTTCAAGTATGGTGCAAACCTTGAAGGCCTTATGCACAATTATTTTCTTCATCGGGAGTCTGATGCAAGAGCATATGACAACAAGCTCTAAAACTGACACAAGGGGTCAAAACATTTACCAAGGGAGTTGGTTCCCTAATTTTATTTTGTAATATTTGTAAAATATATCTCTTAAATATATCTCGAAGATTTATTTGTTTCATAGTTGTTAGTTTGTTGTTGATATTCATGAAATAATTCCTAGTATAGAGGTTTGTTTAGACACTTTGATTGACTTGATTTTGCAAGAGCCATTTTGAGACATCTGAGAATATATTTGTAACTTTATAATCTGGTGGAGGTTAGGCAGATAAAGAAAGTGAGGAGGAGTGGTTTTGGAGAAATTGCATGTGTCCAGGTTGTGAGAGAATTTTTGAATATTATAAATAAAGTTCCAGTGTGTTCTAGAAATTGTTGTGTCAATTCTGTAATCTAGAATATTGTGTATGAGTAGAGTTTGTTTTTTTATTTCATGATTTCTCTCCATCCTGGGAAATACATATGTCATATTGTGTGAATCAATATATCAAAGTTCATTGTGTAGTAGATCGATCCCATATTTTGCATCAGAAGCATATCGATCGAGATTGAGGAAAATCCTCCTTGCTGAGGGGAGATTTAATGTTTATTACTATTATTTGAATGACATTAAATCTACATCATTGGATTGTAGATCCAGTACACAGGTTTCATAGGATCACATTTAAGGTTGATCATTGATCAACATAAGGATAAATGATCCTCATCAACTTCACATGGGAGGGAAGCTTAGAGGTTAATAAAGGTGTGGTGTCGAGAGTGGTTTATAAACTTACCATTGAGACATGTGTTCAACGTTGGTAGTATTGCGCCCCCCTAGAAGTAGACTTTAATATCATCGTATGAACCCACGAGACATTGTATATGAAAAACACTTTCCAAATAGTGGTAAACCATGGTTTTGTGTAAATATTTAGAAACAAGTATAGTGTATGGTCACATGGAGACTTAGCACCATATCAAATCAGAACCAAGGAATCACAAAGGAGCTAGCACTAGCTTGAAAAGGAGGTTAACATAAACCTAGATGGGTTTCCATTTGGGAAATGGTGTACGACAAAGAGCATTATCTTTAGTTTTATTAAATCTTATCCTTATCTAGGCTCTAAGTTATTACATTTAATTATATCAATTTTAAATTTTATTTAGTTTTAATAGTTATATCTATGATTTATTTGTATATATTGATTCGAAATTAATAAAATTAATCGTATTTATTTTTAAATGTATAGAATATAGTATTAAAAACTAATAAAAAAATATGTTTTATTAGTTTTTAATACTATATTCTATATATTTAAAATGAAATAAAATTAATTTTAATAAATTCCAATCAATTAAACGAAATTCGATTAATTAAATCAAATATGATTAATAATACGATTAATTTTAGTAAAATGATGTGTTTGTGTGTAGATATATTGTGATTAAATGTGGAGCGTTGATCAGAAAAGTACAGATATCTACGATTTATAATGAACCTCGCTACCCAAAGTCGATCGATATTTAAAAGAGAATAACCCCCAAGGTGACATAGGGGGGATTTGACCCATGCTACATGTCGACAAAAGGATCCACCTCACCCCCACCCCGCCCCCCGTTGTGTAGTATTCAAAATCATCAATCGACCCCACATGAAACTATGAAATGAAACCACCCTAATGCTCCCAAAACCATCGATTTTTGTAAATATTTTATTTGTAAATAGGTTATATTATCTATTAATAAAATATTTTTTTAAATGTGCGTGCAAACAAAATATCATTTGTTGGGTTTTTTCTATAAAAGTCCATTGGTTACTATTAATAAAGGTTGAAAGTGACTTGCACTCACTCAAGCCTTTTCATAGCATACTTTATCCAGATTTGTCCACAAAATCAAGGGTTTTCTTCAACAATTGTTCTAGGTAAGAAGATAAAGGCCCATTTCCTGTCGATTTTTCAAAATGTCAAAACCCTCAAGTTCTAAAAAGTCCAGAACCCTAGGGGAGGCAGGTGTGAGAGGGGTGTTCTATCACCCTAGAGGAATTCGAGTAGTGGATTTCTCTTGGAATATGGGATTTGCAACAAATAATATGGTTGAATCCTATGTGGTATATCAAAGGTTACTACTAATTCAGGTCGATGATATTAGCCAGATAACAATAGTGGGAGACTCTAAAAACACCATTAGATACTTTGTCAAGGGATCTTCCCCCAAGGACGTTAAGCTAAAGAGATGTATTGAGAGAATCAAGCTACTATTGACTAACATCCTTGTAAAATTATTCCATATACTCAGAGAAAACAATCATGAAGCAGATAAGGTGGAAAATAAGGAAATTGGTATGGTCCCTTGTTCCTTGAGATTCCAAGGGAAAGCAATTTTGTAACCCCCCTAATGGAAGAGGATATAACAAGGAATGGGTTCCAACAGGCCCATGATGATTTCAAAAGGGTGGCGACACATGGGTTTGGCATGCATAATCAGGTTCTTCATATATATTTACACTGGCACAAGTGATGTAGTGTATCCATATTCATCTGGCTCATGGGAAAGAATAGGCCTCTCTTATTGTTGATCATGTCCAAGGAAGTTATTTGGGATGTCATCTATGGAGATGGTACTCAATCCCATGGAAATTTAACACTGGAAGTACGTTGGGATCAGAATCCATTTCTAGGGATCATAACACTGTTGACGATTATAAAGGAAGTAATGATGAAAGGTAATGTGTTGTAAAGGGAGGTAGAGGCCATGAATATTTCTGGAACTATGGAGTGTGGGAAGTCAATTTTGAATGTGGATACATGCATCCTCACCCTTCGAATTCAAGCTAAGACTAGGGAAATTTTTCTATTTATCATGATCAAGGAGCAGAGAGTGATATTTCCACTTTTTGGCCTAGATAATAAATATTGGGTTTTGTTCCAAGGAACATATGTGGCTTACAGGTTGCATGTGAGGGTAGTGCTCAATCGACTGGACTTACATGGAGGAGGTACTTGTTTCGGCTTCTCCCATATTTGGTTTCCTTCATTTCCAAAGGATGTTATTCTGTAGAATCAATTGCATGTTGGGGCTCCATTAAGCAATCTCATATAGTCTCTAATTTCTATTGGAACCAAGTCTATTTCACTTTTCCAAGAAGCTTAATTTCTTTTCTAGACAGGATGTATAGTGGGAGAGAGTATACAGTGTCTTGGGGAGTGAATCATTCCTCCCTCTTTATGAATTATTAGGTCATCACTTAAATATCACCTGCCCACTGTCACCTTAGGCAGGTGTTGTCGTCACTTTAGAAGTGAGGTAGCACCTCAAGGGGGGAATCTTGGTGACCCTATGGGGGAAAGACACGGAAAATGTCATATATGAAAATATTCCCCTAAATTTGAAGTTTCTATATGGAAAAGATAACTTGGTAATGATTCTTTAGGTTTTATTGAGGTTTCCAAAGCTTTGAGTGACCTGTAAAGAGATAATACATGCCTGAGACAAAAGGAAAACCAAGATACAGTGCAAGATATCAATTGGACAAGAAAGTTAAGATTGTTTTTTCTAATATAAGATGTTAGTAACAATATATATCAGAAATGAAATTGCACAATAAGCTACTAAACAAGTGCTAGAAATCAAGTGAAAGATGCAAGAGATAAACTAGCTAAACACTAGTGAAACTCAAGATTCAAAGACCAAGATACTAGCATGAAAAGATAATGTAGTTGTAAAAACTTTCTGCAACAATGAAAATCATCCTTATGGATGTAAAAAACAACTTATTAAATAAAGAAGATAATCCACTAAAATCCCCTCAAAGTTTCCCAAAAAATGTGCTAGGCCTAGTAGTTTAAGTGTACAAACTTTAAGCAACTTCCAATGGTTGATTTAAGAGTTATTGAAGAAGTTAGATTAGGGTTCTTGTAGAAATGTCCCTCCAATGAAACAAAAACCATGAAATCTAGGGTGGTTCTATGACCCTTCGACTGTATACATCAAAATCCAAATGAAAACTAATCTAGAAAAGAAATTTTTAGCATTTTTCAAAAATTTATAAACTAAGCATGAAATCAATATGAAAATAGAGAAAAATGAAATATGAAATGCATCTAAACTAATATGATAAATTAATATGAAAAAGAAAGGAAATCAATATGACCTACCTACTTACTGTTGGGCTCCGGATTTATAACATTTTCTTGCTGGTTCTTGAAGACATTGTTTACTCTCCTGAAGACTTTTGTTAAGCAAATGGCATTCTTTATGTGCTATTCATACTCTATTACACATATATGTTCCATTATATACAGAAACCATGAAGTGCTTCCAAAGACACAAATGAGCGAAGAATTCAACTATAAATGCAACAATAATCCTCTTCTGCGGAGAATAGTTGAACTTTGCAAGAATGCAGGGTGTTGGCTTATAGAGGATAATACTTATGATTATTTTATGATGGGTTGAAACATACTTGTGTAGAGACTCCACACATTATCAATGTATTCTCTTTTTCTAAAGCTTATGGTATGATGGGCTGGCAAATTGGATAGATAGCATATCCTTCTGAAGTCAAGGGCCTTGGAGCACAACTGTTTCAATCATTGGACAAAAGCTTGCTTTGTATTCACTGGAGCTTGGCCCTGGGGGGGACCGTTTATTTGAATCGTTGAAACAGCTGGCATCAAGCATTTAAATTCGTGCATAACGCAAGGAAGGAAATCGTGGCATGATTGACTGTGTAAAACGTGTCTCATCCTCCGGTGA
>JZKD02S0460685.1:142179-154999 GCA_000966675.3 Picea glauca | reverse complement strand
GCATCCTTTAAACCCCCTCTTCAGCCCTGCATTTCCTGTGCTGGTTCCTCTAAGTCTACCTTCCCGGGTTGACAATTAAATGTTGATTTACATGGTATATCTGCAGCTTGACACTTACTTGGGGCACGGGCCCTAAAGAAGTCATGTGACCTAAACATACGGTCAGAGAAGATATCCATCCACTTGTAATGGCATATTTCTCCCATCCAAGGTTGTCAAATAGTATTTTTCTTTATTGGACTTCTTCTTGATAACGTAAGAGCCAAGCCATGAGTTGTCATCTCTCTGGTCATACTCAGGCTTGCCTTTCCTCTTGTCCCACATGAGTGCAAGACTTACTTCACTGAAATTGATGTAAGGTATATTATCAATGTATGGATAGGAATGAGGCTATGTGTTAAGCATCCTTTTGATGGCTTCTTCACATTCTTCATCTTCTTTATTCAAAATTTGGATAGACCCTATCTCTTTCCCTTGGTATTTTGCAATTTTCTTTTTGTATTCATATATCCTTTGGAGGAGAATATATATGGATTCTTCCTACATTAAAGGAAACTCATATGGATCATACTCAATAACTTGTCAAGGAACATCGTAGTCACACTCAGAGACGTAATCAAGGCCATTGGGATCCATCACATGTTTATTATTATTTTCTCGATTGTACAAGATATAAAAGGTGCCATCACCTATGGGGATGTATGCATGGGTAAGGTTCATGCTAAGGAAACCCCCAAGGGTAGAATACCATCTCCTCGATAAGAGAATTCCCCAAGCATATGGAACATAGATAACTAGTATATCCAAGAGGAGGTTGATATGTGGAAAATCAATCAGAAATACCTCAACATCCTTAATAACCCATAAACATTGACCCTTTTAGAATCAATACCACATACATTACCATAGGTTTAGGTTGTCTTCAAACCAATTTGGTCCATCACCTTTAATGAAATGACATTTTTGAGGCCCTAGAATAGAGCATACAGTTTTTCACATGGAGGTCATTCATACTTAATGAAATATAGAAGGGAAGATTATTGTCTCTTTGTCGATAGAGATACATAGTGTTCAAAATTATAGAAGGGTCTTCCTTCTCAGTCGGTACGTGTAATATATTCAATACTTCCCTTTTTACAGAAGGGATATTACACATATCTATCACTGGGACCATCATATTCAGTTTTCCAAACATGGTTGCAATCTTATAAGGTCTTCCCTCTCTTTCCTCTCATCTTTTGGCTTCATTGATATGTTCTTGTGTGACTTTTTCCTCTTGGAAAATGCAGATCATATCCATGAAATTCATACCATATGGATAATATTCATCTCATCCGGGACACTCATCTTATCTATGAGGTTCTTAGAATCGAAGGCACCAGGATTCTATGTCGACCATCCCAATTGGCTTCAATGTATTAGGGGCCTTTGCCTCTTATTGAGGCCTTGATTTCCAACCTATGGAATCTCTTTGTTGGCTAGGAAAATGAGGTATGGGAGCATATTGATTTTTCTCTACAGTAGTCAAACAACCCATGATCTGGTTTTGTACTTGGGTAAACTGAGTACTCATTTTATCTATCGTTTGAGTCAAGAGGGAAATCAGATCAGGAGTATTGTTGTTGGAAACCTTATTCTTTTCTTTTGCTTTGACACGAAGGTACTGAAAATGATCCACCCTCGAATCAAGGAGATTTTATTCAATGTCAGGATTGTATTCTTTTTCATGTGCCAATGATGTGGGCTTCTTGTCCTTCAGAATGAAGGGAAATTTCCCTTCAAAAGAATTCATATAAAGGAGACAAATTGATGCAGCTATAGGACAGAAATATGTCAAAATTTGGTTAAATAAGCTGTCAAATATGGTATTGAATTCATTCATTGTCTCATTATCCTTTTTATTTATCTTATTGAATTGAGCTACAAGTGTCCCACCATCTTTATTCATTGACCATATTCTCTTAAATAACTTGGAAAAATATTCATAGGATGTGAGGTGATTGTCCGGAAGGCCTATGAACCAATTGAGAGTGTCTTCAGTCAATGATGAGGAAAATAATCTCATGGATACATACTCATGCTCAATTCTTCCATTGTCCATTTCTCAACCTATAATGTAAAGATGATCCTCAATAGTCACTCCATTATTTCCTAGGAACTTTGGCAACCACTTGTTTGACTCTTTTGGCATTGCGTTGGGGTATCCCTGGATGGTGGCCATGCTAAGGGGTTTGTAAAGGTATCTTTCCCAAGGGTGAGCCATTGGATAAATGGGAAGGGTACCATGGAAGAGGTTTTTGACAACGAGATACTTGAGTGGAGGCCTTCTTTGGTATACCTTAGAAGGTTTGAACCTCCTAGGGGGGAAAAGGCTTCGAAGAGGAAGGGTTATGGGAAGGTGGAGTTGCCAATTGAGATACAAGAAGAGATCATCAAAAAGGTGAAAAGGAAATAATCCTTGGGTGGGGTATCCAAGAAAGCTAGGGAAAAGAATTTGGGACAACTTTTCAAATTGTTGTTAGGGTTCGAAAGAGGATTCAAAATCCTCCCCTGCAATGGTGCCAAAATGTTATTGCACAAGTTGTAGGTTGGGAAAATCTTGAACCAACCACCAAAGTGGAGACAAATTAGAGATAACCTACCCACTCTCACCTTAGGCATGTGTTCTTGTCACTTTAGAGGTGAGGTAGTCACCTCAAGGGGGGAATATCAGTGACCTAGGGGGGAAAGAGATGGAAAATGTGATATATGAATGGATTGCCATAAAGTTCAAGTTTCTATATGGAAAAGGGAAGCTGGTAATCGGTCTTGAGGGTTGATTGAAGTTGTCAAAGATTTGAGTGACCTTCAAAGAGATAATACCTTCTCGAGACACAAGGAAAACCAAGACACAATGCAATATATCAATTGGAAAAGAAAGTTAATATTGTTGTCCCTAATATAAGTTGTTGGTAAAATTATATATCAGCAATGAAATGGTACAATAATCTGATAAAAAAGTGTTATAAATCAAGTGAAAGATGCAAGAGTGATGCAGACCCCCTTCTCTCCTAAGGGTTGTGCAACCTCCTGGTCAAGGATCTTCAATTTCGAGCCAAATTGACTCTCTGAAACCTTAATGGTCTCCCTTAAGAATTAACATAGGACCTTCTTTGTCCTCTGGTGTGGGTTCTATGGAACCCGTGACCTCTTTCTTCACACTACTGAACTCACAGGTTTCAGGCGCAAGCTCCTCTCCCATTAGTCCCTTCCCGCATATGACCTTGGGATATATCCTTGCATAAACACACGATTGTGGGCACGCCCAAGGGTTGTTTGGGATCAAACTACGTTTCTCCCCGCAATTCACCTCGAGTCACCATGTGTCCTTTTTCCAAAACTGTGGTCTCGATTGTAGCCCACCCTCAACTTTTTAAACCTCACACACCTTTTGTCCCCGCAATACGAGGTGACCGTCAATCTCACAATATTGACGGTGCTTCTAAATGGACGACCAAGATGTACCTTTTTGGAAACCAACAGTTCATATTTACCCCTCCCATATCGACGAATGTGATCACTTCAAAATTATCAAATCTCAAAGTTTCCTTTCTTTTGTAATGACATATCCTCTAACATGCATTCCCTTATGATCACCAGGTGTGATCCCTGTGGGTCTTCGGACGTTGAGTTTTTCAAGTCTCAAAATTTACTCTCCTTGAAATTCACAGAAATCTACCATGCATCCTCTTGAATCAGACGGTGTGGATTTACTTTGGACGATCGACGTTTGCTTCAGGTATTTACCCAGAATCCACAGATTCGTGCCACCTATTCTCCAGATCTGATGACTGAGATTCACTTCAGATATTCGTCTCTCTGGGCTTTGGGAGTTTCAATTCTCAACTGAAAACTCTCTAAGTGATTTCTCTAAAGTCCACAATCCATTGCCACATATCCCTCTAGATATGACGGTTGAGATTCACTTCGGATCTCCAAATCTCCAGGCTTTGGGAATCTCAGTTATCAAACTCTTGTTTCTTCCAGAGAGATTTCTCTGTAATGGCAGATCGTTCACCACGCGTCCTTCTCAATCAACAACTTGGATCCCACTTCAGCACTTTATCCCTTTTGACCAGATCAATGGTCCTTCAGCTCTCTTCTCAATCAATGGTCGAGATCTACTTCAGGACTTCGGGACTTCAGGACTTTAGCAATTCCACCCTCGTACGTGTGAAAATCACTAAGGATTGTGCACTTTGCTTAGATAAGATGGTTGTTTATCTTCTTCCCCGAGATCCAACAGCTAAGGTCTCCCTCTCTCCTGAGCTTCTGATCTTTTATGAATTAGAATATTTTCTAATTCTTCAAAGGGCTTGACCTTTGCTCCTCCTATGAGTCTGATCTCTTGGACTTCGTATGCACTTTTGGAAAGTTTTATCCCTTCTGAGCTTGATCTCCTAGAATATTTTTATCTCCGACGCACTCCTTGCGTTTCGGGGATTTTGTCAAACTCAGATCACAGGATTTCTTGAAAATAAATTATTCTCACCCTCCCAACATTCCTCTATTCTAATTCTTTGACTTCTTACAGAGTCACTTCGACACTTAGCTGAATTTCGGATTTGTGCACTCCTTACAACATATTCTTACGTAAGGCTTGAGTTCTTGTGGACAATTGTGCATGCCTTGTAGCAGTCACTTTTCACTCCTCACAAAGAAAAAGTTCAGGCTATCTCTTCTGAGCTTCAGAACCAAAACAGATTTCATCAACGCACTCCTTATGTTCTGTGTGCACACCTTGCACAGACTCAACATAAGAGAAACAATTGAAACTTATGCAAACATCTCACAATTTCATACGCTCATGAAGAAATTCATTCATTCATAAAAGTATTAATAACAGGGGATTGAAAACAGTAACAAAATTATGCATTTGGATCAATTTTCCTCTGTCATATTCATTTAAAAGTAAAATGGCTAAAACTATGATCAAACAGCATCTAAGAACTCAGAAATTTCCTACTAACTCACAGCAGCCTCATTTGGGCATACAAAACCTTTATTTATCTCAAAGGTTTCTTAGGGTTCCCCCCGACTACTCGTCTACTCCAAATCGAAAACCTAACTTCTATTTAAGTTCAGTTACATTCAATACTAGGAGTGAAACTCCTAGATCGCTTGTGATCATTCCCTTTCAAGCATTTGATCTTCTTCCGTTTTTTTTATCAAATCTGAAAGATTCACAGTAATTGCCAGTGTTTTAAGATTATAAATGATTCCTATGCGTTAAGTAGTCCTTCCATGTGTGCTTGCTGACGATTCTCCTGCATCATACTCCCCTGGACAAAAAATCATGGACTCATGTCTATGAACTCATGCACCGACTTTCCATGCTTCTAGATATCAGCTTCATTTTCCCAACTGACATCTTCTATTGCGTGTCCCTTCTACTTGACCAGATATTCAAAATAGGTATTTTTATTGGTCTTCTTGCCAATCCTCTGATCAACGATCTTCTCCATCTGTGGTTTTTCTGCTATAGGCATTTGTTTCTCCCATTGAACCTTCTCTTGATATTTTGATCCCTCTATGTCATATTTCTTGTAAGGATACAGGTATGAAATGGTGTATATGGGTGATATGCCCACATCATCTAGCATCTCAATATCATAGGCGTTCGCATCAAAATTCCTTAGGATCTTACATAACCCTATCTTCTTCATATTTAATTTTTTATGCATCCCCCTAGGGAACCTTTCTTTCCTGAGATGTGCTAGAACCTGATCTCCTACTTCAAATTGAAGTTCCCTGCAGTGTTGATCAACTCTGTTCTTGTACTCTTAGCTATAGCTCTGCAACTGTCATTTGATTTGTCTATGGAGATTCTACATCTATGTATCAAAATATCCTGCTCCAGCGCTTTTGATCTCACTTTGTTCCAAGTCTCTCAAATTAGATACTCCCCTTGGTTGGATTCCATACAATATTTGGAATGGGATCTTTCTAGTGCTCCTGTTTCGTGAGTCATTGTATGCAAATTTTTCTTGTGGAAGAATCTGATCCCACCAATTAGGATGTTAAGTGACCAGACTCCTCAATAAGTTTCCCAAACTTTTGTTTACCACCTCATTCTATCCATATTTCTGGGGGTGATAAGCTGAGTTGAAGGACAAATCTATCCCCAACTTCTTCCACAGTGTTCTTCAGAAATGACCAACAAATTTAGTGTCTCTGTCTGAGACAATGCTTCTGGTTAGTCCATGAAGTCTCACAACTTCCTTGAAAAATAAATTTGCAACATGTGTTGTATCATTAGTCTTATGGCATGGTATAAAGTGTGCCATCTTTGAAAATCTATCCACCACCAAAAATATGGAATCACATCCTCTTTGCATTCTTGGAAACCCCAACACAAAATCCATGCTTATTGCATCCCAAGGCCTCTCTAGTACTGGAAATGGTTGATACAATCCAATGTTGTTTCTTTTACCCTTTGCATGTTGGCAAATTCTACATATGTTCACAAATATTATCACTTCTATTCTCATACCTGGCCACTAGTATGAATTGCTCAACTGTGCAAATGTTTTATCATGGCCGAAATGTGCATCCAATCCTCCACTATGATTTTCCTTCAAAAGGCTATCCCTCATTGAGAATTTTGGTATGCACAACTGATTTTCCTTGAACAACAATCCCTCTTGAATCATATACTCTATCCACTGGCTTCTGTCTCTTAGCACGGGATTTGCACATGCTTCGTATGCTTCCTTGAAATCTGGATCATCACAATACATATCCTTTAGGTGTTCAAACCCCAAGGTATTTACCTGAAACTCCTGTAGAATCAAACATCTGTTGCTTAATGCATCAACAACTTTGTTAGCATTCCTATAAATATGTTTTATGACAAAATTAAAATTATGCATAAAATCAATCCACTTTGCATGCCTCTGATTCAATTTTTCATGTTTGGTTATGAATTGTAAAGCTTATTTATCGCTATAAAATAAAAATTCCTATGGAACAAGGTAATGTCTCCATTTCTTCAAGGCTTGAATTATGGCATAAAAATCCTTATCATATGTGGAGTATTTTCTCTTAGTCTCATTCATCTTCTCACTAAAATAGACAATAGACCTATTATCTTGGCTCAAAACTACTCCAATTGCAACTCCACCTGCATCACATCTTACTTGAAATGTCTTTCCAAAATTTGGTAAGACTAGAATTGGTCGTTCTATTATTTTCTCCTTCAGTATATTGAATCTCCTCTCGGCCTCTTCTATCCATTTAAAATACTTGTCCCTCTTCTTCACTCTATCCATCATTGGTGCACAAATCCCACTAAAATATCTGATGAACTTCCTATAGAAACTCGCTAATCCATGGAATCTTATTACCTCAAACATACTCGTTTGTGATGGCCATTTTTTGATTGCTTTCACCTTCTCTGGATCCATCTTCAGTTCATTTGAAGAGATCACAAAACCCAAATAAATGAGTTTTGTCTTCATAAAAGAGGACTTCTTCGGGTTTATCAATAGCTTCTCCTGTTGTAGTCTCCTCATTACTAGTGTCAGGTATCTCAAATGCTCCTCTTTAGTCCTGTTGAAGACCAGTATATCATCTATATATACAACCATGAACTTGCCAATGAAATATTTCAGTATTTCATTCATCAACCTCATAAAAGTACTCGAGGCATTTGTTAATCCAAATGGTATAACAAGACACTCATACAAACCTTCATTTTTCTTAAAGGTTGTCTTCCACTCATCACCTTCTCTCATTCTTATTTGGTGATATCCACTTTTCAAATCTATCTTGGAAAATAAATTTTCTCCACTTAAACAGTCCATTAAATCATCCATTCTTGGAAAAGGGAATATATACCTGATGGTGATCTTGTTAATGGCTCTTGAGTCTGTACACATTCTCCATCCTCCATCCTTCTTTAGGCTCAACATAGTTAGTACTACGCATGGAATCAATCTCTCTCTGACCAAACCATTGTCTAACAATTCCTCGAATTGGTTCTTTACCTCCTCATTCTCTCGAGGTGTCAGTCTATTTGCTTCTTTTTTTGGCAGACTTTCTCCTAGTATCAAATCCATATGTTGTTTGATACTTCTAATGGGTGGAAATGAGTTAGGTAGCTCATCCACCACTATGTCAGAAAAATTATCCAACAATTCCTGAAACTATTCAGGTAAATCATCCATCGAAGTACTTGTAAGGATAACTCTCGGTTTCCTCGCCATAGCAAACTGCATCTCATGTTCTTTCATGAATTCTTTTAGGAGTTCCTTCCCGCTCATGAGAAGTATGATTGTGTTGGCTTCCTCCTTCACTTTATTCTCTTCTATTGGAAGCAACATGTGTGTCCTACCATTCTTCTCCAAGGTGTATGTATTATTCCTCCCATCATGAATGACATTCCTTTCAAACTTTCATGGTGTTCCCAACAAGATATGACATACATCCATGGAAATTACATCACATAGAATTTCATCTCTATATCCTCCTATCTTAAATTCAACAAGGAATTGTTTAGTAACCATTACCTAGTGTCCTTTTTGCAACTACGAGACTTTTTATGGCTTCGGATGTGCATTTGTCCCCAATTCCAATTTCTCCACCATCTCTATGGATACTAAGTTATCAGTGCTCCCACTATCAATTATCACCTTTCATACTTTGTCTTTAGTTTTGCAAGCGGTCCTGAATAGTCTGCTCCTTTGCATTGGATTTTCAACTTATGCCTATGGTTTTAAGAGAACCTTTCTCAACATCCGAGATGTTCCATCCTCTACTCCTTCTTCTTCAAAATTTCTTTGTTTTTATTCTGAAATGTGAGCTTCACCTCCTCCTTATTTATTTTTCTCGAGACATTCCCAAGACATATGCCTTGTCTTTCCACAAGCATAGCACCTTAATTTTCCTCCTCTACTTTATCCTCTTCCTCTAGAAGAACTTCTTCCACCACCCTGTCTTCCTTGGGAACTTCCTCCTCTTTCTGAGTGATTGTGCGGCTTCTCAGTCTCGTCTTTGGATTTATGTGCCTTGTCATAGGCAACTCCCTTGCCTTTGTTTGGGGCTGAGCTTCTACCTCTACCTCGATGGTTTTTTTATCTATCCAACTTTTCCTCTACCTTCAGTGAAAACTGATAAGCATCCTCCATTGCCCTCACTGACATCATGCTAATCTCATCCTGGATTTAATACCTCGGGCCATTTATATATTGGGCAACTTTTTCTTCATATTTCTCTCGTTGTCTAGTTCCAATGTTCATCTTGTAGAACTCCTATGTGTACTCTTTAACTATCATACCCTTCTGTCTCAGGTTCTACAGCTTCCTGAACAGATTGATCTGATAATATTTTGCATGAATTTATACTTCATCTTGGCTACCATTCTATCCCAATTCTTTATCTTTTGTTTTCCATTGCTTCTTCTCTCAGCTTGCAGTTCATCCCACCACGATGATGCATGTCCTTTTAGCCTGGTGACATCATGTCTCACCCTTTTCTCCTCATCGACATATTCATAGTCAAAATATTTTTCCATGGATCTTATCCAATGCAACAACTCTTCAGCACCCAAATTGCCTTCATACATTGGGACCTCTATCTTGGCTCTAGCTCTCAATCTAACAATTGCTCTCAGGAAGATTTCTTCGACAACATTTTCCCTTGCATCTTCTTCGACTTATACTTCTTCACTCTCGGCATCACTGATATCTCCAGCATTAGGTTCCCTCCTCTGTGCTACCTCCATCGCCTCTAATATTGTATGAAGCTCTCGCATTTATCTTTCTACAACATGATTGGATAAAGGTGGCTCCACTCATCTCCTCAGTGGCATTGTGTTGACTGTCTCTCACACAAACAGAGTACACCTTCGAATTCCTTTGTCTTCTCTCCTTTGCCTAATGTCTGCAAGAACAATTTCTACTTTGATACCATTTAATGCAGACCCCCTTCTCTCCTAAGGGCTGTGCAACCTCTCGATCAAGGATCTTCAATACTGAGTTGAATTAACTCTCTGAGACCTTAATGGTCTCCCTTATGAATTAACATAGGACCCTCTTTTTCCACTAGTGTAGGTTCTATGGAACCCATGACCTCTTTCTTCATGCTACTAAACTCACAGGTTTCAGGTGTAAGATTCTCTCATGTTAGCCCCTTCCTGCATATGACCTCAGGCTATATACTTGCGTAAACGCACAATTGTGGGCGCACCCAAGGGTGGTTTGGGATCAAACTAATTTTCTCCCCACAATTAACCTTGATCCACCACGTGTCCTTTTTCCAAAATTGTGGTCTTGATTGTGGCCCGCCCTCAACTTTTTAAACCTCACGCACCTTTTGTCCTCGCAATGTGAGGTGACCGTCGATCTCCTGATCTTGAAATTTCTTCTAAATGGATGACTGAGATCTACCTTTTTGGAAACCAATAGTTCATATTTAATCCTCCCAGATCGACGGATGTGATCGCTTCAGAATTCCAGACTTCAGAATTCTCAAATCTCAAAATTTCATTTCTTCTGCAATGATGGATCCTCTGAAACACGTTCCCTTCTAATCAACAGTTGTGATCCCTGAGGGTCTTCGAATGTCGGGTTTTTCAAGTCTCAAACTTTACTCCCCTCTAAATTCATGAAATTCTACCATGCATCCTCTTGAATCGAACGATGGGAATTTACTTCGGACAATCCGACGATCGACGTTTGCTTCAGGTCTTTACCCAGAATCCACAGATTTGTGCCACCCATTCTCCATATCTGATGACCGAGATTCACTTCAGCTATTCGTCTCTCTGGGCTTCGGGAGTTTCAATTCTCAACTGAAAACTCTCAAAGTGATTTCTCTGGAGTCCACGATCCATCACCATGTATCCCTCTCGATCTGACGATTATGATTCACTTTGTCTCTCTGGCTCTCCAGGATTCGGTAATCTCAATACTCAAACTCTCGTTTCTTCTGGAGAGATTTCTCTGTAATGGAAGATTGTCTACCACATGTCCTTCTTGATCAACTACTCGACTTCCACTTCGAGACTTTAGCCCTTTCAACCAGATCAACGGTCCTTCAGCTCTCTTCTCAATCAATGGTCGAGATCTACTTTGGGACTTCGAGACATTAGAAATTCCATCCTTGTGCGTGTGCAAAGAACTAAGGCTCGTGCACTTTGCTTAGATAAAATGGATTTTGATCTTCTGCATCGTGATCCAATGGCTATGGTCACCCTCTCTCCTGAGCTTCTGATCTTTTCTGACTTAGAACATTTTCTAAGTATTCAAAGGGCTTGACCTTTTCTCCTCCTACGATTCTGATCTCTTGGACTTCTTCTTCACTTTTGGAAAGTGTTATCCCTTCTAAACTTGATCTCCTTGTAGATTTATATCTCCCATGCACTCCTTGCGTTTTAGGGATTTCGTCAAACTCGGATCAAAGGATTTCTTGAAAAGAAATTCTTCTCACCCTCCCGGCATTCCTCTGTTTTGATTCTTCGACTTCTTACAGAGTCACTTCGACACTTAGCCAAATTTTGGATCTGTGCACTCCTTGCAATAGATTCGTATGCAAGGTTTGAGTTCTTGCGGACAACTATGCACACCTTGCAGCAGTCACTTTTCACTCATCGTAAAGGGAAAGTTCAGGCTATCTCTTCTGAGCTTCGGAACCAAAACAGATTTCATAAACGCACTCCTTGTGTTCTGTGTGCACACCTTGCACAGACTCAACAGAAGAGAAACAATTGAAACTTATGCAAACATCTCACAATTCCATATGTTCATGATGAAATTCATTCATTCATGAAAACAATAATATCAGGGGATTGCAAACAATAACAACACTATGCATTTGGATCAATTTTCCTCTGTTATATTCATTCAAAAGTAAAATGGCTACAACTATGATCAAACAACAACTAAAAACTCAGAAATTTTGTATTAACTCGCAGCAACCTCATTTGGGTGTACAAAACCTCTATTTATCTCAGAGGGTTCTTAGGGTTCCCCCCGACTACTCGTCTACTCCAAATTTAAAACCTAATTGCTATCTAAGTTTAGTTATATTCGAGACTAGGAGGGAAACTCCCAGATCACTCGTGATAATTCTCTTCCAAGCATTTGATCTTCTTCCATTTTTCAATCATCTCTGAAATATTCGCAGTAATTGGTAGTGTTTTAAGATTCTGAAATGATTCCTAGGCGCAAAGTTGTCCTACCACGTGTGCTCGTTGACAATGCTCCTGCATCAAAGAGATAAAATAGCTAAACACTAGTGAAACTCAATATTAAAAGACCAAGATACTAGCATGAAAAGGTAAGGATGTTGTAAACAATTTCTTCAGCAATGTAAATCAGCCTTATGGCTGTAAAAAACAACTTATTATAGCAGGAATATAAGCCACTAAAATCCCCTCAAAGTTTGTCAAAAAGAGCGCTAGGCCTAGTAGTTTAAGTGTACAAACTTTAAGCAACTTTCAGTGGTTGATTATAGAGTTATTGAAGAAGTTAGATTAGCGTTCTTGTATCCCTAATGGATGAATATGAATATTTGTAATAGAAGAAACAAATACCCATTTAAAGGGGATCCCCTAGTGGCTAATAGGTGCTATAGGAATGAGAAACAAAACCCTCAGAACCAAATATAGCATATAATAACCAAATATCAATATAGCATAGAAAATCCTCAAAAAAAGTACTCAACGCCTTGAAAAAGAGAGAATTTCAGATAATAATCCTCTTCGAGGAGGCAACCTCCTTTTACCCCACTTAAATGTTCAAGTACAAGATGATTCAAAATGAAAATGTCTCCTTGGTAT
>JZKD02S0460685.1:113956-133924 GCA_000966675.3 Picea glauca | reverse complement strand
ATAGGACTATGGTGTCATACCTCCTCTTGTGGTGTGACCGGGATATGAATTGTGACTTGTGTTTAAGTGGTGGCCTATAATATTCTTCCTGGATCGTACATGCCCTTGATTTATTAATGCGCCTCCAGTCTCGATGTGGTCATTCGTACTTCAGTTGTCGTCGTAGTCCTTTGTCACTAGTTGGATGCATTATGTTTGAAACTGACCATTCGGGATGTTACTCCATATGGAATCCAATTATGGTCCTTCCTTGTCAACCCCTTCGTTAGCGATTATGTGCCCTATTCCATTTTCTAACCTCTGAACCCCGTGCAACTCCATTGTGATCCCCATCTGCAAGTGTTCCTGATTTTTTTGCAGGGAATGAGCCAAGCGTCAGTGCCTCTAAATTTTGCCCACTCTGGTACCGTTTTGGAGTCTCCTTACTGTTTTGATGACTAGTGTGGAATATCCTTCCACTATGGCATTGGTAATCCCTTCCCAATGTAGAATCTCGAGGCTGGTCTCCAAGGCTCCAAATTCCGCAATGTTTTTGGTTGAGTTTCCCAGACTCCTAGTGTACAGCTGCATGATTTTTTCTTTACTATCCCTGATTACTCCTCCCATTCCTGTCCATCCTGGGTTACCTTTCGATGCACCTTCGAAATTCATCTTGAGGGATCCCTCTGGTGGTGGTTTCCAGTTGCACTCACCTACTTGTAGTTGCGGTGGGTCATCTTAATTGATTGGGGTTGCATCCATATTTCAGTTGAAAGGCCTCTAGAATTCAAAGGTCTTGGTCTGTGAGTTGTGCTCTTCCTATTCGAAAGTTGCGGCTCTGTACCATTTCTCTTGTCATGGAGATTATTGTTTACTTGATATTCCCTGTCGTTTATCTCTGGTTCCTGAATATGCATTGGTTCCTTTCCTTCCATATTGCCCATATGAGCATTCCCAGGATGAGAGTCCAACAGATATTCACATCTTCGTTTTCATTGTAGTTCTCTCTCCAGGTGTTTATAGCTACAGATATATTACCTCTGATCCTATTGGACTGTTGGAATATGCCTTCTGACCACTCCCAGACTTCAGCTGTGTAGGTACGTTCATCAAGGAGATGGTTCGTTGTTTCCTCCTTTGCTTCACATAAGTGACATCTGGAAGGACCTATGAATCCTCTTTTCCTTAGGTTTTCCCAAGTTAGAATTTGGTTGTGGAGTATTACCCACTGGAAGATTTTTATTTTTTCCCAATGGGGGTTGCTCCAGAGCTTATCCCATTGATGCGTCGTGTCTTCTTGGTCTTGGTTCGCTATATAGTGTTGGAATTATTTGAGATTAAATTCCCTGTTGTCTTTGTGCCCCCATCTAAGCTGGTCATTTTCATCAGTGACTGTAATTTTTCGTCTCCCTAATTCCTCCTCCACCTCTTTTACTGTTGTTGCGATTTTGTCTCTATTATGTGGGGTGAGAGTGTTCCATATTCTCCATTTGTTACGATCTGTTTCTTGTTTCAAGTAATGGTAGACTCTAGTTTTAGCTTGTGCAGACAACTCTTGTTGGAGTACCTCCCGGTCCAATTTTTCCATTCTAGCTTCCTGTTGCCAAGCGTCCTCCCAGAATTTGGTTGTTCTTCCATTTCTTACTTCCCAAAAACTATGTGTCTGGATCTAGGCCTTGTTGCGCTAGGCTAGGTTCCAAATGGAGGAACCTTCCCTAGTGCCTCTAAAGTGGATTTTGTTCTGGTCACATATGTCCAGGGCATACTTTGCCTTCCATGGGTTGACCCATGGTGTAGTAGTTTCTTTGACCCAACGCCACTAGAGTTTTTCCCCATAGGCATCATTGGTCACTTGTGGGTCGTATAACCCCAGGCCTCCTTTTCTTTTTGGTTTACAAACCTTCTCCCAAGCCACCAGTGCCCATTTTTTCCTTGTTTCCACTCCTTGCCACAGGAAGTCCCTTTCTATGGTTCTTATTTTTTGTAGTATCCCCTTGGGGATGGGGAAAACGGACATCATAAAGGTTCGAATTGCTTGAAAAACTAACTTGGATAGCATAAGTCTTCTGTCTAGGTTGAGGGATTACCTACCACAATACCTAACTTGTACTTCATGGAGAAAGACCCATCTACCTTCCAAAAGCTAGCTAGTGTGTCGGATGCACTGACAATGGATCAGAATGTGGTGATAGAGTGGGTTTTGTACATGCAAGTGGACAATGTTGGTCATCTAGTCTCTTGTCACTCCATATCTACAACTTGATTACTTCAAGACATGATCTCCTTCGTTATCCCACAGATTGGGGATTACATAACTTAATGATCAAAACCTTAGAAGTGTTGACAATTATAGAGAAACAAACTTCTCAATTGATCTTGAACAAATTCATATAGTTAACAAGATGGAATTTTTCAGAAAAATAGGAGAATTATAGAATAGAGATGCCATCCATATGACTCTTGATATGAAGAAATTACAAAAAGTAAACAAAAAATTGAAGGAACAGTTGAGACAGTAAAAGGTACTTACCAAGACAAAGTAAATAAGGATTTATGATTCGACAAAGAAACTCTTAAGACTAAGAGACAATTCTAAGGATGAGGAGCCAGTGCAGCAGATAATGAGATACTTATAATAAAGAGGAAGCTACATTTGACGGACCTTGATCATGTGCAGACTCTAGAGCTATAAGCAATCCAACGGGAAAAAGATTAGATTTTAAATCAAATGGTTCACATGAATGAACAGATCAAATTATATGAACATCAAATTCATATTTTGAAATAGGGATCTTCAACATCACAAGGTTCAACATCTACAAATTCATCAAATGATCTATTTAAGGCTTTAGTTTAGATAAATTTTAAAGAAATTGAATTGGAAAAATCCAAGAAGGAAGTGTCTACACAAAATGATGAAATAAAAATTCTCAAAGATCAAATTGTAGAAAGAGATAAAGAACTTAATATATATCATCCAGATAAGGCTAAGATACAAGAGGATTATGAGTTGTTGAAAACTAAATTAGGAGGGAAATCCTATTTGATAGGATTCAAATGTTTTATTTGGGACAAAATTTCTGAGGAAATCACCAAAATTTGGGATTATATCATAATAATGGATGAACAATACGGTTTATCAAGGAAGGTGGAAATAGATGTTAAATTTTATTTCCAAGAGCTAGAAACTAGACCTGAGACAACTACCAAAATTATTAAGCTACTTAATTCCAAATCAAATGAGGAATTGAGTAAAAAATGAATTAAAATCGAACTAGCATGGTAATGGTGGAGATTGAAAAGGGTTTTACAAAAAGAAGACTAATTCAACAATCTTAGAACAAATTAATTACTTTACAAAGAAATTTTGAATGGTTTTCTAGCCTTTACAAGAAAATGGTTGAAAAGGGCTTACCAAAATGTTAGGATAAAAAGGGAAATTTATTCTCTCTTCAAAATTACTAGCAATTATTAATAAAAGCTATAGAGGATACAAATAAATTCAAAGGAATTACAGGAATATTTGAAGGTCCAATAATTGTTGACCTTCTCAACGAAGACTTATTCCTTTTATGGCATCTCGGAAATTTATTTCTAATTACCCCAACTTATGAAAGATATACTGAAGTGGATATTGCTTATAATAAAATGATGAATTTTAAATATCCAACAAATCAGGATTGGGATCGACTTATTCAATTAGAATGACTTGGAAAATAGCTTTCAACAAAATCATGGATTATGTTCTAAAAATATTTTATTTTTGTAATTTATGTTGACATGTAAGTAGCTTGCATAACAAATTTTGATTACAAGTGGTATGAATATAAGCATGCATTTGATTGGAATGTAAAGGGACTTGTTTTACTGCAAGAACCCAGAAGAAACCATTATTAATGAAAAGTTTCATTTACAAAGATTAAAATATTATTGTTTTCATGATCCAGGTTATGTGCTTTTGAGTAATATTTTCTTCTGAGTTTCATAATCATTTTATTTCGTTATATCTATGCGTTAAGTGTGACCATTTGATATGAAGCATCATTGTAGGAACAAAGGAAAAACATTAAATATAACTTTCAACTTATTCACTATAGGTGTTTATGTCACCTATGTTTTATTATTATGCCTCAAAATTTTAAGATAATTTTTCTTTTAAAATTTATTAAAACATTTTCATCACAAGGATATAGTTTTGTTAGCTTCTTCCATTGAAGGATAAGTAATATGTATTCAATTCGAATACACATTATTTATCTTTTTATTGTTGTTTTTATTTTTCAACTCTCCATCATATTGATAAATTTCAATCAATTCAGAGAGTGAAAACAAGCCTTTTATAATCTGATAAATATTCATTGATAGTTAATTAGAAATTCTAGGGCACTACATAAGTTCTTTGCTTAGCTACAGAAAAATTCAAAACAATTGTAAATAGTTGTACGATTTTTGTTTAAATTAATATGCATGATTGGGTATGGGGAATAGAGAGTGATTGTTGGAACAGGGGCAGACTCAGGGTTCAACTCTAAAAACGCACCAACAAAACCCTAACTACTGGCCCTTTCAACAACACCTACAATGCAGGAGAAGTCTCACCCAAGGTAGAAGGAGGGGGTGTTACAGAACGCAGGTGTCTGTAACCAAGTTGGGACACCAATCTCTGATAATAACACTTCGGGGGGTATTCTATTAACACTTAGGGTTAAAATGCATTAGTTCATTAACTTTATTAACATCGCAGAACATACACTAAAGATAGATTGGCACATTAACAATAAAGATTAAGTATTTCAACCACTTAGCCCATAACACTGATTTAGATCTAACATTCATTTATCTTTAACACGAGTAAAGCACTAAGCATCAATAGATCTATCTATCATACATAATATTCAAAGTATTGAGAAAATTCATAGCATAAACAACAAAGCACAAAGAAAACCAAAGACACAAGATATACATGGTTCACCCCAGTGTGGGGCTACGTCCACCAACCACTTTTCCTTCTTTATTATTCTTTCATATCTTGCATTCATTTTCAACTGTGCACTAAGCCACATAGCTGAGCTTCACACCAAACAGGCGATCTGCGCACTGAGCACCAGATCATCCTTCCAAAACTAGGTCAAGGCACAGATCCAACTTCTCTATCGATCACAGATCCTTAACACATATACATTTTGTTGCATAAAGCAACCCAAAACTAATTTCACTTATCCACTTCCCACTATTATCCTTCTACAATACATTCTTACTTATTTATACTTTTACAAACCCTTACAATAAGGTCTAATCATGGGTAAAGATCCCATGGGCCGAAATCCCATAAACCATTATAAAAACCCTAAAGGACCCCTTATTGGGTCCATGTAGCCTAAAAAATAAGTGAGATCCGCGATCTCAACTCTGCCTGGGTGCTCCTTTCTCTACCAATGTGTCTAAGTCCAAAAAGTGGTCAAACCTGACCAAGGTTTCCTCAACACTTGGTTGAGGGCCAACAGGCCCCCAAAAGTCATCTGTGACTCGTCCCAAGTCACTCCAGTCTGGGCAACGCTACTTCGAAGGCCTCAAGCTTAAATCGAGTTGCTTCAACTTGCTTCTTCACTTGAGCCTCCTACTCAGTGAGCTCCTGGATCATCTGCTCTATAACAAGCTCTTCTAGATGTTGTTCCACTGCTGCAACCACTTGGTCCAATTGCAAGCCTTATCCATCAATCTCTTCAAACACCTTGTAGGCTTCATCCTTCATAGCTTGTATCTTCTGCATGACTTCCATTACCTTTCCTCGGAGGGTATTGATCTATTTTTGAACTGCGTGCTACTCCTGAGATCTCTTCATTCTTTCAACTATGGTGAGAACCTTCATCTCTACCTACACGGAGAAAGCCTGTTGTTGTGCCTCCTACAAATGTGCTTCCAATTTAATTAGCTCTATATCTTTTGTGAGGTGTTCATATGTCTGCACACTTCTATCTCTCAGTTGTTTGCACTCTGAGGTGAGGGCTCTGATATTTACTAATGTGTTCTTAGTAGCTTCCTCCCTCTGGTCACGCACCTCTTGTGGAGTGCTCGGTACTGCTTGGACATCCAACTCTATTATCCTTGCTTGAAGTTGCTCGATGGTCTCAGTGAGCTTCACTACTTGAGCCTCGACCAACCGTTGTTCCTCATGTGCCAATCCTGGCACAGAGTGACATGATTTATTCATCGCTTTTTTTACCACAGTTTGCTCTGTGAGCAGCTACTCTTTGTCTTCATATGTTAGATTATAGTAAGATTGTAACTCTTCCTTGTTATCATCTCTGTGCACAGTGATATAGATGAAATGTGGATCTACACGAAACTTTTCTATTGGTCTGTACTAGTGCAGGGTGCATTGTGTCATGCGTGGAAATGACTGGATGGAAACCTTCAATTAATGATAATATGCATGGAACATAGTGTTGGAATTCCATTGTTTCATCATATCGTTGGTGTAACACAAGGTAGAAAACCTAGCAGCCAACAGCTCTGATGATTTTATGTCCGGAAAGGTGGCTCCTTCAGGAATGTTCCAAGAGAAAAATGTGATCAAAACGATCAGCCAGCTAAAGTGGAATTCGTATCCCAAATCCTAAGCTTCGCAACAGTATTTTTCCATTTCATTGATGAGGTAACTCATCCAATTCATCTGCATGCCCTCCACACATTTTCCTGCGAGGTCCACCACGAACCCAGTGACCTATGTGGGGCAGTTCTTCCTTACGATCTTTCTATCTATGAGTTGGCAAGTGAGGCGCATTGCACCATCCTGCATAGAGGATACCTTGTAGCCTCTCTTTCATTTTTCAACTTCATCGTAAGCTTCCTTGTTGTGCTATGCGAGGGAGCGGTCTGTGGCCTTCCCTAGATAAAACTACTGAGGGTCATGTCCCTGCATGCTTAATCCTATAATATGGTGGATCAACACTGGATCCAAAGTAATATGTCGGTCGAGCAACAAGTATCCGCCATGATAGCACGACAAGAGGAGCTTAACACAAGTGTTAACCTCTTGATGACAGCCAAAATGGGGACTCTTCATCACATTTATCATAGTGGACTATGACAGTCCCTTAATCCATGGCTGGGAGATGAGGTGAGGCTTATTCCCAGTTGACTTCGTCAGGTAGCGGTGGAATCCTAGCATAGCATAGTTCTTCTTGTCGCCAATATTGAAGTCGTTGTTCTTCAGCAGTGGAATCTATCCTAACTGACTCCAAACGATGTGTATTCCTTTCATAATGCACGTGGTGAACATACTATACTCATAATCTCGTGGGATGTTGTCGCAATTAACCGTGCCAGCCAGAGGTGGAATGTACTTGGGTAGGATCGACGGGATCTGCTTCACATTAGCAAGATCGTCAGGATGCCTACTTCATTTCTTAGTTGCAGGGTTAACATGGCTAGAACGACGTCCAGTCAAAGGGGAAGCCTGTAGTCCCCTAGTCGATGATGCCTAGACACCTTCATATAACTTTATGTTGGCCATTATCTTCTTGAGGACCTCCTTGACAGACTTCTCTAATTCACTAGGTTCTCCTGACATTCTCACTTTTAAACAGATAGATCGGGGTAGGCGAATGGACAAGTAGGGTAGACAAATAGATGGTGAGGTATAGCTTCTAATAAAACATCTCGAAACACAATCAATTCTCTTCTTGGCTCAGTTAATCACGGGTGGCAAAAAGTGGTCATGGCGCAGCATCTGAGGAGTTAAATAAGTAGCACCTTGTAATGGATTCTTCCGACAGCCAGAACTGCTTCCATCAATGCGAATTTGTCTGTTATGGCGCAGTCTCAACATCCCAAAAGTGGTCCATTGGCCCATATATGTGTTTTCTAGCAATTTCGGAGCGTCGTTCTAATGATCGAGGTACCTCCAACGATCATATATATTTTCCAAGGTGAAGTCCCATTCTACGCAGTCCTGATGTTTCGACGAGGCTCAAATCATGTGAACCTGCCTCCTGAGAGGTTCCAGTCTGTGAGGTCTTCCATTTGATCTTTGTAGCTTCTTATAGATTTTCCAACTTGGATTTGTTTTTATTGAGCTTCCTTGCCTTCTTTCCTATGATTTGAGTCTCTTTAACTGTTTCTAGAATCCTCTTTCCATTCTTATTCTTATCTTCTCCTAGCGTAGTGACTTCTCACTTTTGATGTGCTCTCAAAGGGTTCGCAGTTAATATCCCTTCTATTATTAATTCTAGGGTGGGTATTCTTCTTTCTTGCATGGATAGGTCCTTCAAACCTTCTTGCATTCTTTCCACCTTGACATCTAATTCTCTTGCCTTCTATTGCTTCGACTTATCTTCTCGTTCTTCTATTAGTTGATCTATTTTTATAGCTATGAAATCCCTTAGTTCTTGCTTTTTCTTTTATGTAGCTTCTTCCTCTACTTTCCTTCTGACTTGATATTCCTCAATACAATTCTTACCTAATAAAAGTGGGAAAGGGTCGTTGTTCTCAACAAACTTAATGAATTCAAATTTTTCTTCGGTCGATGTTCCATGAACAATAATCGGTACATTAGTAACTCTTCCGCATAAGGTTATCATATTTCCCTTAAAGAAACCTATCCTTCACAATGAAGGTACCATAGAAGGATTTCCCAAAGTTTATCAATTGTCCTCTGTCATAATATTCACTTGTGTTTTTTCATCCAAGACACAGTCTATGTCGAAGTCTTATATTCTTGCACTTATGCATTGTTTTACTTTCAGGATCTCTAGTAAACTGACATCTTTATGAACATCCATTGTTTCTTTCAAATGTAATAACATAGTCTAAGATTTAGGTAATTATTTCTCTTTATTATTCTTGAACATGCCCTTAGTCTCTTCACTTTCTTCATAGTTTTGAAGTCTCATATTCATTCGTTCAACTTTAGCAATCATCTTTGGGCAATCCTCAACTTCATGACCAACAATTTTACAACAAAGACAAATAGGATCTGTACTAGGGAATTCCTTAGCAAGATGTCCCGTTATTCTGCAGTTATAACATAATGTCAATCCTCTCTTTCTCTTGTATGTTCCCCAACCTCTCATGTACTCCACACTAGGATCACAGTGTTGGACCTGCAATCTGCAAAAATTCTTTCTAGGTTATTGCATCCACTTATTAGACCAAAACATTTTCTATGCATAGGAATGACATATCTTTCTTCATTTCTATTAGCTTTACTTAGATCAATTCTTCTTCCAACTACGCCCTAGCCTTCAAACTAGGGCATAATCTATTAAAGATACCTAAATTCATGCTTTCGAAAAAAAACTTTTCACTTGTCTTACTCTTATCAAAGAACAAAGATTTACCTCTTTCCGGATCTTACTTCTTTTCTTCAGATCAAATTTCCTTCTTATCACAGAGCTTCGCAAGTCAAGTAGAGTATTGTGCACTTCAGCAGCAGATCTACGCACAAAGATTCTCTTTTCTTTACTTCAGTTCCTAGCAATCACAGTTCTAGGTATCGGCAACGAAACCATTTGTTTGCACAAGGGTAGACCCAGGGTTCAACTCTAACAGCACACCAACAAAACCCTAACTACGGGCCCTTTCAGTAACACCTGTGAAGTAGGATAAGTCTCACCTGAGGTAGAAGCAAGGGGGGTTATAGGACATCGGTGTCTATAACCAAGCTGGGACACAGATCTATGATAATAACACTTTTCAGGGTATTCTATTAACACTTAGGGTTAGCATGCATTAGTTCATTAGCTTTATTAACATCGCAGAACATACCCTAAAGATATATCAGTGCAGTAACAATAAAGATTAAGTATTTCAACCACTTAGAACATAACACTGAGTTAGATATAACATTCATTTATCTTTAACATGAGTAAATCACTAAGCATCAACAGATCTATCTATCATACATAATATTCAAAGTACTGAGTATATTCATAGCATAAACAACAAATCACAAAGCAAACCAAAGACACAAGATATACGTGGTTCACCCTAGTGTGGGGATACGTCCACCAACCACTTCACCTTCTTTATTATTCATCCAAATCTTACATTGATTTTCTCCTGTGCACTAAGCCATAGATCCGAGCTTCGCACTAGAAAGGAGATGTACGCACTAAGCACTAAATCCCCTTCCAAAACTAGGTCAAGGCACAGAGCCAACTTCTTTATCGAACACAGAGCCTTAACACATATACATTCTATTGCACAAAGCAACCCAAAACTACTTGCACTTAGTCACTTCCCACTATTATCCTTCTACAATGCATTCTTACTTATTTATACTTTTACAAACCCTTAAAATAATGCCTAATCATGGATAAAGATCCCATGGGCCGACACCCCATAACCCATTACAAAAACCCTAGAAGACCCATTATTGGGTTCACATAGCTCGCAAAATAAGTGAGATCCACGATCTCGGCTCCGCCTGGGCGCTCCTTTCTCAACCAATGTGTCAAAGTCCAAAAAGTGGTCAAACCTGACCAAGGTTTCCTCAAAACTTGGTCGAGGGCCAACAATGATGCTAGGGGGGGGATGGGAAAAATGAGTTTCCACCTTCATGTGGTTGGCCCTATTTAGTAGATAATAAATCATTCTTGATGCCAAGAGGAGCTCATTAAGGTATTCCTTTTATCCATTTAATGATGTTGTTTTTAGATATTATTGAATGTAATTTGATGTGGTATTTTATGTTCTCCCTTAACATTTATGTTTTTGAATGTTCAATGTGCAGAAAGGACTATTCCAAGGACTTGGGGATGTAGAATGCTTACTCAAGTTAGTGATTGATTCAATGAACATTGAAAACAATATTGATAAATAGGATGGAAAGAAAAAGGTTAGTTCCAATTTTAAAGTTTCTTATACTATGTTTTATTATTTTATTAGTTATATGTTTCTATTTGTATCGGATTGTTATTTTATATTGTTGACGTATATCTCTAGCTGAACAAAATAGCATCTTTTGTTTTGTTTGTGTAAAACAAATAGTTTAATAAATGGCCCCAATATCACCATCTATATAAATCAATGTTATCATCTTTGATATTCACACTTTTTTCACTATCAAAATGATATAGATATTATGAGAATAATGTTCCCTTAGAATGCACTAATGAACAAGGTAACTCCCAACACATAATTCAAGAGAGATAGCCTAGGTTTCCTCCCTAAGGAGGTTGCACTCACCTTGAGAACAACTTTTAACTCAATGTCTATCACTTAAGGATCTCATCTTCTTTTCAATATTTCTATTTTGACTTGAATGTATTGAGTGTACTCATGTAAATGCATCTTTCCATCCCTCCGACTATGTGCATGAGTTCTTTAATAATTTTTCATATTGTGTGGACCTATTGGGAGGTTTTGTAGCCACTCGATGTCAAATGACAATAACTGGTTGTTAGTGCTTTAAATTTTTCCCTTTCACATATTCATCAAGTGCTAAAAAATAATTCAAATCCAGATGTAAAAATTCTCAGATGGAATTTTCACTGCTGAAAACCCCCTATGCAAAAAATCATAACACTTAGCTGACTAGATGACAGTTTTTTCTGTATTTCATTTATCTAATTCCAACTAATTTTTCTCCATTGATCACATTGATTTTTTCAAGGCTCGTCAAGTGATCATGTGTCTGGTCAAAATAGTCAATTATTATACTGGCCAAGACAAGTTGATTTCGCTCATTTTGGGCCTATTCCCACTCAATTGTGTAAGCATTACAATTACTTCCCGAGTATTCTAACTATGGATATGTGTACAAGATTTCTTATGCTTTGTATAAATCATAACTTTTCAATGGTCCGTTAGTTTTCCAATGATGCAATCTATTCATTTTTCAACTATTCAAGAGGGAACTTATGAAGAATACCAGGAAAAAATCTACATCTTTCTAATTTGAATAAAACACATACAAGCATGATAATTATGAAAAGCATGTATTTCCATATTTATATTATAAAATTGAATTGCACTCACAACAACCATACATAGTTGCAGAGAAAAAAAAAATAGTCTATATTCACATAGTCAGAAAAGATGATTGTATAACACATGCTCGTGAAGAGAAACACCAACCACCTGTAAACTACTTGTTGTAACATAAGTTAAAATTCTAAATAAAAATTAAAAAAAAATATTAGAATAATTCTTTTTGAGTTCTATATTATTTTAACTTGTTTCTTTTGTCTAGATATTAACATGGTTTTAATCTATTAGAGTAATTTCTCTTCTTTTATTTTTTGTTGGTTTTTTTTCTATATTAGATCTTACCTTTCGTTAATGTACATTTAGTTTAATTTTTGTTAATGTACCAGTGCACCAGTTATATTGGAACTTGGAATCCCAAAAAAAGTCATAAAATGCATCTTGTTTGTTATTTAGCATTAGCAGTAAGATATATGCAAATCTAATACAAATTGAGGCCATAATAAATATATGGGTTTAAGAAATATCTTTACCAAGATATGATTCTCGATGTGCTCTACCCCTCTAAACACAAGGGCTTCACCTCGTTCACCAATATATTATCAAGTTCATTCATAAAGGGGGTTTTTTAATTGTGAAAAATAAAGTCAATATATTGTAGGTATTGGGGGGGTGTGGGGTATCGAGGGGTTTATAGGTGTTGGGGGTTATAAAAAAGGGTATCTAGTAAAAACAAGGGTTTCTTTTATTAGAAATATGTATTGGGAGGGGGGTTCAATGAAAGAAGTTTTGGAGGTATTTATCAATATCTAGTGAAATTAGGGGTATTCTTTAATATCCCATAAATGAAGGTGTTATGTCACATGTTCACTAAGTGAAGACCATGTGCCTCCATAATGGTATATCTTTTTTTTAATAATAACTGAATAAGGACTTTGAGTTAAAGGTTGCGCCATAGGCAAAGAAACTCTCAAAATTTACAAAAAAAATCTTAAGAGCACTAGAGCACAACTATGTTTTCTGGCTGATATGCAAAAAAAATAGAAACTTATAATTATGGGTTGTGAAACTTCCATATATTCTTATATATTTTCCTAATAAAAATATTTCATTAAGCTAAAATTTCTAGCTACCAATCATATCTTACATCTGTTCATGGTACATTCCTTCCATTTCCATTGGTTCTAGTCCATTTACTCTTTGTGTTTCACTTGTTTTGTACTTTCATTCTTGTTCCACCATATTTAATATTTGCAGAAGTGTTGTTACTGTTTATTCCAATTCTTGAATTATTTTTCTTTTAGTTTCACATTCCTGAAGGCGTTTTACTTCCTATTCAAGCTTCTCAGTTTTCTAGATCAGCAATAGCATTTTTTTTTCCATTGCTCTTGATTGTTGATTATGTTGAATAATTTTTTATGTTTTTTTAAGGAGGAGTGACACAATATTTTCCATATTTCTTATTCTCCCTACATTCTCACTATACTGATTTTCCAAATTTCTTATTATCCCTGCATTCTCACTATTTTTTTCTTGTAGTCCTTCCAATATTGTCTCAAAACGCTTCAAATATCCTTTGACATCGACCTAGAAAGGATCCATTGTAATGGAAATATCCAAGATCACTTTTCTATTATCCCTAGTCTCTATGATGAAATCACATTATAGCAAGTTCACTAAAGTATAAGAAAACAAAGGATTGCACGAGATGAGTAATACCCAGGTTTGACGAGTCCATGGAATGAATCCGAGAAGGTCGCAAAAGAGAGAGGAATTGTGAATAGGGGTCAATATAAACTAGGAGAAGTCTGAAGGTTTAGAGAGAAAGGGATCAATGATGGTGTCTTGAGGGAACAATGAGAGAGGGGTCAGGGTAATAGGGAAGGGGGAAGGGTTGGGAGGGATGAAAGAAGAGGGATATGAGAGAAGGAAAGGGAATCTTGACATGGAGAAATATCTAAAGAAATCAAAGATGAAAAACCCAGAAAAAGGAAATGGAAGAAAAGGGTTAGATAAGGAAGGTGAGGTAGTGAAAATAAGTTCATAGATATTCAACAAATAATAAACTTCACATATAATAAATATATTTATTTCTGAGCCAAAGGAATTCATGTACAAAGTTTTAATATCCTTCACATATATAACTTGTGTGTATCTGGAGATTGACAAACGTTGATCAGAGAGAAGGACAGATTTGAAAAAATGAAGTCATTTGACTCAGACTTACAACCTAGGACAAGCCTCCTAAACCAAAGCATTGGACCTGATGTGTTCTCCATTCTCAAGCTCATGGATATGCGAGTTTCACACATGCTTGTAGTGTTAAAGTCATAAAAAAAAATTAATGGCGAAAGATGTCAAAAGATCGCTACACCACTCCCAATGATGTTTCCTTGGCGAATGATGTCACCCATGAAATTTGGACTAGCAGTCTCACTCCAGAAAACCAACTTGTCGACTTAAGATTAATTATAGGTTTCCATGTCATATCGAGAAAATAAAAATATTATGGTTTTAATTCCCCGAGTTCTAGATGTTCGAGAATTATGATAGTAACTAGATATAATGAACAATTGATATAGGATTAATTAATTTAAATTTTTATGTCATCGATCATATCTGCACCATATTTTCAATCTTAATAAGGCCTGCCACCATACGCTTCGAAATTAGTGGTATTAACACACAAATTAATGGTAATTGGTTGGAAAAATATATGTTTTAGATTTCGATGTGCAGTTTTCTTATTGCTCTGCCCAATTTCATTGCTTCTATTGATTTCATATTTTGTTTGCATATGTGTCTTCTATGACACATGGAACCCATCCTACGTGTATGACATGTGTCATCGATTTTAACCCCGTCAAACTAGTTATTTGATCATTTCTATATAACATGTGGCACTTTTGTATAATCAACACATCATCTTATCTTACGTCATATTTTACACGTCGTCTTGGATATCGGATCTCATACTTTATTTAGAATACAATACCCATTGATTTCTATGATACCCCAATGCCCAACATCCAAGAATTTAAGTGATAATTGTAGATTAATGTGGTAATTAAGTTTAAAACAAGAATTATGAAAATAATTAATTATAGGTTTCCACGTCATATCATACATCAAACGATAAATACAATCCCTAATTCCATGAGGTCCCCATGTCCAATAATTACGATAGTAATTAGATACACTAAAGAACTAATGTAGGATTAATTAATTTAAAATCTTATAGCATCGATCATATGTGCTCCATCTTTTCAATGTTAATAAGTCATGTCACCATACACTTCAAAATTAATGGGATCAACACATGAATTAATGGTAATTGGCTGGAAACATATATGTTTTCAATTTCGATGTACAGTGTTCTTATTTCTCTGCACAAGTTCATTGCTTCTACTGATTTCATCTTTTGTTTTCAGACCCTATTCTTGGAAAATATTTCTAAGAAATTTCCATGGCTCCTAGAAAAGAAAAAAAGTAGAATCCAACTCAACAGACGGAAGCCCAGGAATCTAAAAATCCCAACTTTGATCTCTTCTTAGACACTTCTTATAAACTTGAATCCAGGAGAAAGACTTTGTACGAGATCTTCAATGTTTTTGAGGAAGAAAAGTCTGGCGCAGCAGCAAAGTGTGAAACTATTGATGGCACCTATGCCCCAGAAAGAAATCTCCAGGATATTATTAATTCTGGGTTACACAAAGTTGCAACAAGACCCAAGTTGATGGTATACACAAATATGATAGGTCGGGATATGTAACATGTATACCTTTGAACGCGAACTATTTTCAACAATCAGAGGGCGGTTATCAAATCCTTCAGTCCTACAAACATCCAAGTAATGTATAAGTTTCCAAAACCTGAGCTATTTTTGTAACGGCCCCAACCATTACGACTCTCACAATGTACAACATGTAAAAAAAAAAATTGTTTTTAATCATTGGAACCATAACATCAACAATAAGTCATAGCGACACAACTTGATGACATCATAAGATTGAATTCCATGCAACAATTATCATAGCATATTATCACATCATGAAGGTTGAACAATTCACTAACATTACTTAGATAAAATTTATGACTAAGGATAACATCATCAACGATATACCAGGGACAACCTTCTAATAACCATCACTGGTAACATAAATTTCATGGCGAGTGAGTAATATAAAATCAACAATCAATCCTTATAATAAGTTTCCTTTCACAGAGAGAATATAACTAGAATCATCATAAAGTACATTGAAATTCCATTGCTCTATAATCCAATTATCTAACATCACACATTTCTTTCTAAGTCAGTGTGCACTATCAATTGTATTAACTGAATCATTCACACTTCAACATTCTTCTGAGGGAATGAGAGTAATCAACTTGTTATAAAAGCACGAGAGTTAGAAGTTCTTAATCAAACATAATTCCACATTATTTTTGGGGCAGAAGGTTGACTAATTAATGAATGCTTCATCCTAACTTGAAGAATATAAGAACTTAGGTGAGGTAAAATAAGCTTCTTCAGCATGCAAACATCTATTATTGTTTCTTGCGGTTGTGCAACATACACTATCCTTATTATTAATTGTGTGCAAGTCACATTATGAATCCTCGTGAATAATTAACATAATTTAATAGAATTGAAATCATTAAATGAAATGTTAATTAAGTCATCAATATAAACAACGCCTATCACTCATAAGTTAGAGTTCCTAAGAGAATCATCAATAAACATGGAAATCCTTTTTTCATTTATTTTCTTGAATTTCCTACATATGTAGTGAATAATACTATAATATGTGAGATTTGTCGGATCTAAGGATTAATCAACTACTCTAAGAGAAAGTAAGGAATAATTTAGTTTTCAATAAAGTAAGTGGAACAGATATAAAGTTCAGATAATTAGTCTCACGTTTGATTGGATATTGGAACTATTTAATAACCATTCTCTTTTCAAATAATACTAAAGGAACTTAAACTGAAAAGAATTCAACTATAAAAAGACTCTTCTAAAAATACAATCTCCTTATAAATGCCACCGAGGTTAAATTATAAAAATTTTACAAAACCACCAAAGAGAATTAACCAAATAACATTCCACCGCTTGTCTTCTCTGTAATAATGGCAACGAAAATATAATTTTTTTTTATATATTTCTTTAAAACTGGAAAACAATCAACTAATTAAATTCTGAGATAAAGGTTGCTAATGACATCGATTCCAATCAATTCCTTTAAACCCAAAGGCATAGCTGGGAAGGCACGCCCATAGGATAAATTTATCCGGAATAAAACTTGAGTTCTAAGGGTGACTGAATTTAAAGGTGTAACTAGAAGGCAATCGAACTGGACCAAATTTTCTTTTTAAAAATGATTTTAACAAGGACAAAATCTAATCTTACAATAAAACGCCAACTGGATTAAATCTCAAATTGCAACCAATAAATAAATCCCTCGATTAATATCACTTCAACGTTTTAGATTGATATGAAAACAATTCACTGAACGAATTTAACTAGAATGGACTAAATTGTGGCAGATTCATCCGGATTCAGTTTTCATTAAATTGTAACAGATTTTTAATGCCACTGAATTTAAACATCAAGGGTAAGACTGACACACTCATTAAATTGAGAAGGAAGGCGCTGGGAAAATCCCAATGGATGGGGTCGCTGAGGTGGAAAATCAAAGGCAGAGTTATAAGGGAGATTTTAAAGCCACACAATAGAAATCTCATCTGTGCATGCATAGAGAAGCACGGAGTTCCTTTTATTGGCTGAGTAAGAATGAATTAAGATCTGTTGCCATGCATCTCAATTACAGAAACACGGTTTCTCTTATTACACAGAAAAATCAACACAATAACCTTCTTGCCAGAGGAGAATGAAGTGCGACAAGCCACATAGAGATGCAAACGGACATCCTCCCCGCAACAGTAAACAACGCTAATCAAAGTGGCAAGAATTTTACTAAGAACTACCTAAAATTTGTTGAGTAAAAAAAAATAAACATAAGAAAGAATGTGGATCAAGAGAGAGGTTCCTGGGTAAGTTAAGGAAGAAAATACAGATCTCTGAGGGCCATGCTCAGAGATAGACGAAGTGGTTGTGTGGGGAAAAGAGAGAGGGCACAAATCCCTCAGGGTCTCCAAGATGCAGAGCCAAGGGAACAGTACTAAGGTTGTAAAACTGCTAGGAGAAATCTGGCATCTGAGAGTCCCTAAACTCGCCTTTCAAGAACGAATTCATGGCCTCCTTATTCAGTAGAAATTCAAAAAATAATAGAGGAACAATCAACCGCAGAGTTGGAATCTAAGTGAGGGTAACTGCATTCGCAGATTATAAATTCATGGAGCTATAAATTCGTTGAGTTACACATTCATTAAAATGCCCAGAAGTAAAAATTTGTCTTAATCAATGTACACTGGCTGTCTAAAACGAAAAGCATGTAGCTTGACGAGCACCTGGAAATCCAAACAAACTGACCAAAAATAGAAAAAAAAATCGTTGAGCAAAATTCGCCCCCAAGTCAAACGAAATGCAACCGAAGAAGTAGCAATCACCAGGCAAACAAAATGAGATATAAAAATGAAGGAAATGTCCAACAAGATATAAAAACTAGATATAAAATGAGATAACAAAATGAGATATAAAAATGCAGGGAATGTCCAGCAAGATATAATAACACGGAGTTTAAAGAAAAATTCGCCATCAATCAAATTTTGAAGGGTTAATTAAATGCATCAAGGCACAAGAATACACACTACCTCGAGAAATCAACAGGGGTAGACGACTAGCAGGAACCTCCTTTGCTCATCATCCACACACATAAAAGCAAGGCATTTGGATCCATAGGTTTATTAACATCAAAGTGACAACCGTAGATCTGGATCTGGGTTGACTGCTCAGGCTAGGACTGATGAGCTAGGGACGAAGGCAAAAACAAACCACAATCATCACAAATCAATAAACCATAGGACAGTCAAGACATGTTGGGAATCGAAGGCCATGGGAATCAACTAGAATGCTAAGACAATCATTTTCCTTACCAAATTAAACATACAGAACTAAAAGCATAAATCATACTAACAATCTACCATGCAAAAATAAAGGAAGCTTACCATTGCCCAAGTCACCAACTATGAGTTGATGTCCCACGCGCTTCGTGCAACTCCCACTTGTCGACTGATGAGACTTCACTGATACCTCCTAGCCAATGCTAGGGGTACTCTTCTTCCCCCTTATCCCCTTGAGCCACAAAGGGGCCATGCACACTAACCAGAGTATCAGCTAGCTCCCATCTCACCTTGCAAGGCTGAGCTACCACTCCTCACCGAGCTGGGTATCCCAACTCCCATAAGATAAGTCAGTCAAGTATAAATTTCTGCAGCGTAACGTTACGCATAACAGAAGAGATCCATCATCCTTCTCCTGCCTCCATTATATATAGTTTCGAAGTCCTTTACTTTCCCAAAATCTCATTTAATTTAAAGTTTAATAAATTGATCCATAAATATCCTCCCGGTACAAGTGTCAACCATCCCCTTCATTCCTCCATAAATTAATTTCATTTATAAATTAATTACCCCTATTTCCCTCACCCACCTAAAATCATTCCTAGATATATAGGGGCTTCCGTAGTGCAAGATATTAGATATTATTTTTGGGATTAACTGCGTAGTGTAAGTCATTAATCTATGACCCATATTCATTAGTATTAGTCTCAACTAACCAATAATTCTCATGATTTGAATAGTCCACTTAGCACTCATTGCATCGGGTGATGCTCACAGGGGTGAAGAAATGGGATTGAAGCCAACGAAATGAATCGCATAGCATCAATCATCACTTTCGGGGCTTGCACCCGGTAACCAGGACTTCCTAGGTGGTCACCCATCCCAAGATGCCTCTGGCTCAAGCGTGCTTAACTGTGGATTTTTTCCCCACAATCAAGCCCACTTAGCTTGCTACCCCATTTGCAAAACCTTAGCAAGTATTGTGTCTTATGAACTACCCAGTTAGAGCTCCCTTGACTCTTATTATTTAAGTAT
>JZKD02S0460685.1:96428-113906 GCA_000966675.3 Picea glauca | reverse complement strand
TTAATCTATGACCCATATTCATGAGTATTAGTCTCAACTGACCAATAATTCTCATGATTTGAATAGTCCACTTAGCACTCATTGCATCGGGTGATGCTCACAGGGGTGAAGAAACGGGATTGAATCCAACGAAATGAATCGCATAGCATCAATCATCACTTCCGAGGCTTGCACCCGGTAACCAGGACTTCCCAGGTGGTCACCCATCCCAAGATGCCTTTGGCTCAAGCATGCTTAACTATGGAGTTTTCCCCACAATCAAGCCCACTTAGCTTGCTACCCCATTTGCAAAACCTTAGCAAGTATTGTGCCTTATGAACTACCCAATTAGAGCTCCCTTTACTCTTATTATTTAAGTATATAGGGGCTTCCGCAGTGCAAGATATTAGATATTATTTTTGGGATTAACTGTGTAGTGTAAGTCATTAATCTATGACCCATATTCATTCCTAGAATCTCTCCTAGGTGTCCCCATATTCCCTTACAAGTTTTAATGACTTTCCCCCTTATTAATTTACTAGTTGAGTTTAACTTAGAAGGTTCTTAAATGCTAGATACCTTACTAAGTTAGACTTTCTACTTTTTCCTTGTGTTTCCCCTTTCTTTTTAAGTTTCCTTCTTTTTCCTAGTTTCCTAATTCTTTTTTTATTTCCCTCTTTCCCCTTTTATTTAAAACTCAATTTGGCAGGTGTAGAAAATTAATTTTTTTCCCTTTTCCCTTTTTAATTAATAAATTTTGATTAGTATAAGTGATAAAACAATTATTTCCCCCATTTTTAAATTTTATCCCTCAACATATTTTTATAAATTAAAAGAATTACTCACCCCCTTCTCAACACATGATTAATGATGATTATCATTTTTATTTTTATTTTTACAAACATATTTTTCTTTTACTACAAGTTTCACCTAGACCTACGTTTTAGTTTTCAAGGTTGGGCAACATTTTATTAGGGAAATTGTTTTAAATTTTTCTTATCATGTTATTCGTCCTAAGGCCATCCAGGTTTATTCATTTATTAATTAACAACGTGACATGCCCTTAAGGTTGCAATAGGTTCCCCAAGGGTGCCACTCGTCACTTTATGTTTCTCCCGCGCAACGCGCCCTTCAGGACGCACTACGTGCTCCAAGGGTGCCACTTGCCTCTTTCCATTTTTCTTGAGTGATGTGACCTTTAGGATGCACCAGGTGCTCAAAGGGTGCCACTCACCTCTTGACTGACTTGGTAGACATCAAAAACCCCTGGAGTCAATACTCCGCCAGGTGATCTTGTGGGAGACTAAGGGACTCTAAGGAATAAGGCCCCTACCTTATTGTGCACCCCTTAAAAACATCGTGAGAGACTGTTGTAGTCTAGCCCCATGGCATCGTGGGTCCTCTTGAACTAGGTAATCGTTAACCTACAGTTTGGGCCACAGCGGGAGTGCTAGTAGGTTGTGGCAGGGTTGTTGTCCACACCTCTCCCTCAACATCTCTGGTAGTCGTGCGTGACCCCTCTACTCCACATGTGGGTTTGGTCAACAAGCTATTAACAGCCTGCATCATCAATGATTCATGTCAGAAATATATCCATAATTATATCATCTAATCAGATGCACTAATATCACATATAAAACAATCAAACCCAAATAGTTCACTCCCCGACTCGATCCGGAGTCCAAGGGGTTCCATCGATGCCTCGACATCCTCGAGGTCCAAAATCCTGCACACTCAGGAAAATCGAGTCAATAGCACCTGTCTATGTCAATGCAGCCAAATAACATGTCATCAATTCATAACTCCTCATATTCATAAATCAAATACCCAAAAGTATATTAATCTGGATCACTTGCAAGCAAGTGTCCTCAAAGAATAAGTTTTCTCAGTGCGCGCAAGAGCGGGATGCTACATACATCCCCTCTTGGTCTAAAATTTGTCCCGAAGTTTCACAGTATATAAGTGCCAAAATAATGTGTATCACAGTGTCATAAGTTTATCTATCAAGCAAAAATGGAAATTGTTGGTGCATATCATATGCGTCCTCCCAGGTCGCCAAGTGTGGACTATAGTGGTCCCACTATACCTTGACCTGATCTACTGTTCGACGTTGTAACTGTCGAATGCGATGATCCAGGATGCGGATCGGCTCAGCCATGAGCACCCCCTCGTCTGATACCTACAAGGAGCTCAAGTTAATAACATGTGTAGGATCACTAATATAATGTCTCAAAACAGATACGTGAAAAACATCATGCATATGCCTCAAAGAATCAGGCAAGGCTAGTCGATAGGCCACGGGCCCCTTCCTCTCCATAATCTCAAAAGGTCCCATGAACCTAGGAGATATTTGAGCTCCCTTTCCAAACTTGATTGAACTCTTATGTAGTTTTACCTGCAAGAAGACTCGATCGCCAACCTCGTAACTATGGTCGACACGGTGCGCATTGGCATAACTCTTCTGTTGTTCCTACGCTTCTTTAATCCTTTGTCTTATTGTTTTCATTTGCTCTTCCATTTCTTGGATCACTTCTGGTCCCACCAGGACCCTATCCTCAAGCTGATCCCAACTCAAAGGTGTCTGACATGGTCACCCGTAAAGAAACTCAAAAGGCACTATCTTAATGGTGCTTTGGTAACTGTTGTTATAAGCGAATTCCACCAGTGGCAAGAATTCTTCCCAATGATTTTGTTGGTCCATCATGTACATGCGCAACATGTCCTCTAAGGTTTGGTTCATTTTTTCAGTCTACCCATCATCCTTCGAGTGATACACAGTACTGAAGTTAAGCTGGGTTCCCAAGGCCTCTTGGAAACTCGTCCAAAATCGTCCAGTAAACATCGATCCTCGATCGGATATAATCCTCTTAGGCATGCCATGCAGCCTAAAAATCTCACTGATGAAAACTCTAGCTATGTCAGGTGCCTGATACGTCGTACACATAGGAATAAAGTGAGCACTCTTTGTCAGAGTGTCTGCTACTACAAAAATCAAGTCATGTCTCCTTGTCGTCAGTGGAAATCCAACAATAAAATCCACAGAAATAACCTCCCATTTTGATTCCAGAATAGCATGTGGTTGTATTAATCTTGTTGGGTGTCTATGTTTAGCCTTTACCTGCTGACATTCTAGACATCTGGACACATAGTTGACTATGTCTACCTTCATTCCCTTCCAAAAGAATAAGGGTTTAAGGTCCACCCTCATCTTCGTGACTCCCAGGTGAGCCATGTATACTGCTCTATGATCCTTGCTTAGGATCAAGATCCTCAAATCATCATTCGGTGGTACGTAAATCTAATTTTTAAACCTCAATAATCCATCGTCGTCAAATGTAAATCCTTCAAATCTAGGTACCATCATTGTGTTTTGTCCGATAAAACCCTCGACCTCTTTGTACCAGTCATTATCATGCTGTAAATTTAGAATATTTTCACTTAGATTCGTCTGAAGAGCCAACACCGAAAAGATGTGTGGTCTCTGAATCAATGCATCTGCCACTTGATTCATTGTTCCTTTTATGTAAGTAATCTCTAAGTCGTACTCGCTAAGCAATTCCGACCAACGTTGTTGTCGCACATTCAGGTCGCTTTACATAAAGATGTGTTTTAGTCCATAGTGGTCCGTCTTTAGTTCAAATTTTCATCCAACAAGGTAGTGTCTCCAAACCTTCAAGGCATAAATGATGGCTAACAACTCCAAATCATGTGTCGTGTAGTTCTCCTCATGCCTTATCGATTTCCTCGAGATGTAAGCGATCACTCGACCATCTTGCATTAGGACTCCACCTAAGCCTTCCTTGGAAGCGTCAGTGCATACCAAGAAGTCAGTGTCCATGTCAAGGACCTTTAGTATCGGTGTCGTTGTCAACAGCTCTTTGAGCTTCTAAAATGATTCCACTCATTTCTCGGTCCAAACAAACTTCTTGTTCTTCTTCTGCAACTTTGTGATTGGATTTGCTATCTTCGAAAATACCTCAACGAATTGTCAATAGTATCCTGCCAAACATATGAAGCTACACACTTCTGGGACATTCGTCGGTGCAAGCCATTCCATAATAGCCTTGACCTTTGTTGGATCCATGGTGATACCTTTTTCGGAGATGACATGCCCTAAGTAGTGAATCCTCGATTAATAGAACGATCATTTGGAAAACTTCCCATATAATTTGTGCTCTCGCAGACACTGTAGTACTAAATGAAAGTGCTCTTCATGATCCTCCATCATCCGAGAGTAAATCAAAATATCGTCAATGAATACTTGGACGAACTTGTCCAAGTACTAACAAAACATCCCATTCATCAAACTCATAAATACCCCTGGGGCATTTGTCAGTACAAATGGTAAAATAGTAAACTCGTAATGTCCAAACCTTGTCTTAAATATAGTCTTAGGGACATCATCCTCCTTGATCTGTAACTGGTGATACCTTGATCACAAATCGATATTTGAGAACACCATCACACCCTTCATCTGGTCGAATAGATCATCAATCCTTAGCAACAGATACTGATTCTTTATCATTGCCTTGTTCAATTGATGGTAGTCAATGCAAAGCCTCCACGACCCATCCTTCTTTCATATGAAAATAGCAGGCGCACCCCACAATGAGACACTTGGATGTATCAGTTTTAGGTCCATCAATTCTTTCAGTTTCATTCTCAACTATTATAACTCTGGGGTCGACATCCAATAAGGCGTTCTCGCTATCAGTTCAGTCCCTGGTTTTAGGTCTATAGTAAACACCAATTCCCTCTCCAGTGGAATCCCAAGTAACTCCTCTAGGAAGAAGTCTGCAAACTCTCTCACCACAGGAAGGTGTTCTAGACCTTTCGCTACTCCCTTCTCGTTTAATGCAAGGATCGCATAAATATTATATCCCTTGTGCATGCTCTTCCATAGCTGCAAGGAAGAGATGAACCTTAGGGAAACTCCCTGGTTCCATCCTACAATCACACGTCTTTTCCCCTCATCATCAACCAAGCTCAACCATTTTGCCTTACAGTTAATTATCGCCTCATGCGATTCCAACCAGTCCATATTGATCACGACATCATAAGATCCTAAGATCATGATGTACAATTTGGCCCTGTGACAAACTCTCCCAAGTTAAGGATACAGCCCATAACCTTTTTTCCAACCTTCTGTTTGGCTCCCGAAGCCATCTCTATGAAGTTAAACTCATCCTGTTCGATTGCCTTTACCTTAATCATTTTTAGTGCTAAACCAAAAATGAAACTCTCGGTAGCACTAGGATCCATCAAAATACTAAGGGTTTGGTCAGCAACGGTACCTAACGTCTTGAGCACAGTCGACTGGTGCTCTGCCTGGCGGTTATTCACCACTGCATTAATCCGATGGGACTTTCCCATATCTCCCATGGTAGTGGGTCCGTCTAATCCAGATGCTCTAGTCCTCTCCACAAGGCAGTCGTGCTAGTAGTGTGGCTCCCTACATGTCCAACACCCCTTCTTCGGTCTAGTACTCCTGGTACTCGAAGTAGAAGATGATGGCCCACCAGCCTAGAATCCTAGTCTATTCTACTGAACAGGCCTACATTGTTGCTACTGTGGTCGATGTTATTTTTGATGCGTGGTCCTCAATAAGGTGTATGTTATTGAGGCGTCGGTCGTTGAGGTGTAGTGAAATTGGATCCCCTTTGGAAGCCACGATATCCTGGCATATGTCTGGCTAGTGTTCGATGTTGTTGCGCACCAGATAACACCTACCCTACTGGTCTCGCTGGAGTCCTGCTCTAACCCCCACTGATAAGCTCTTCCTATGCTATGAGGGCCTTCTGGATGGAATCATGCAAGGTTTGAGGCATCTAAATCCTAACCTTTGCATGTATGATGCCATTAAGGCCGAACACGAACCTGTTGACCTTAATTTTCTTAGTATTAAGATGCCTCGTACTCGGGCATCGTACGGCCTCGTACTCGGGCACCGTACGGCTGCCCTATCGTAAGGCATTGAACTCGTTGATCTGACGATCAATCAATTCCTCTAATAGGTATTTCTCTCGGAATCGTTCCTCAAACAGTTCCCATAAAACATCTTTGACAACCATGTTCAATTGTGGATGGAGCGTCTTTCACTATAGAAGAGTGCTCCCCTTCAATTGAAAGACCGCCATGTGAACCTTCATGTTGGAGGTATAGTCATGAAGAACATCACCATATTCTCCACCCATGCCTCAGTGGTTGCGTCATCCAGGGCACCAAAGAACTCGAGAAATTTGACCTTCTCGAGCTCACGGTGAATGCTACTAGTACCAACTGGAGCATGTGGTGGACCCTCAGGGGGTGATGGTGCCCTGGCCTCATCTCTGTCGAAATGGTTGATTAGTGCCTCAGACATTCGCTGAAAAGACCTCATCATTCCAACCACATCACCCACCACTATCTGCTCCTGCCCGACAACATGTTCGTATCCCTGGGGGTTAGACCCCTCAGGCATGGATTCTACTAGAGGCATCGCGCCTCCTCCCCTAGCACCCCATCATCTGCCTCCACAGCGTCCTCTAACCATGATTACCTTCCTCTAATAAGTTTCCTTTTGCAGAGAGAATATAACTAGAATCATCATGAAGTACACTGAAATTCCATCGCGCTAGAATCCCATTATCTAACATCACACATTTATTTATAAGTCAGTGCATGCTATTGATTTTATTAACTGAATCATTCACATTTCAACATTCTTATGAGGGAATGAAAGTAATCAACTTGTCATAAAAGCGCGAGAGTTAGAAGTTATTAATCAAACATAATTCCACATTAATTTTGGGGCGCAAGGTCAACTAATTAATGAACACTTCATCCTAACTTGAAGATTATAAGAACTTAGGTGAGGTAAAATAATTTTCTTCGGCATGCAAACATCTATTACTGTTTCTTGGTGTTGCGCAACATACACTATCCTTATTATTAATTGTGCACAAGTCACATTATGAATCCTCGTGAATAATTAACATAATTTAATAGAAGCGAAATCATTAAATGAAATGTTAATTAAGTCATCAATATAAACAACGCCTATCACTCATAAGGTAGAGTGCCTAAGAGAATCATCAATAAACATGGAAATCCTTTTTTCATTTATTTTCTTGAAGTTCCTATGTATGTAGTGAAGAATACTATAACATGTGAGATTTTTTGGATCTAAGGATTAATCAACTACTCTAAGAGAAAGTAAGGAGTAATTTAGTTTTCAATAAAGTAAGTGGAACAGATCTAAATTTTAATCAATTAGTCTCATGTTTGACTAGATATTGGAACTATTTAATAACCATTCTCTTTCCAAATAATACTAAAGTACTTAAATCGAAAATAATTCAACTATAAAAAGACTCTTCTAAAAATACAATCTCTTTATAAATGCCACCTGGGTTAAATTCTAAAATTTTCAGACAACCGTCGAAGAGAATTAACCGAATAACATTCCACCAATTGTCTTCTCTATTATAATGGAAATGAAAATATAATTTCTTTTTTATATATTTCTTTAAAAACTGGAAAACAATCAACTAATTAAATTATGAGATAAAGGTTGTTACTGACATCAATTTCAATCAATTCCTTTAAACCCAAAGGCACAGCTGGGAAGGCACGCCCATAGGATAAATTTATCCGGAATAAAACTTGAGTTCTAAGGGTGACTGAATTTAAAGGTGTAACTAGAAGGTGATCGAATTGGACCAAATTTTCTATTTAAAAACGATTTTAACAGGGACAAAATATAATCTTGCAATAAAATACCAATTGGATTAAATCTAAAATTTCAACCAATAAATAAATCCTTCTATTAATATCGCTTCAGCGTTTTAGATTGATCCGAAAACAACTCACTGAACGAATTTAACTGGAATGGACTAAACTATAGCAGATTCATCTGGATTCAATTTTCATTAAATTGAAATAGAATTTTAATGCACGACAATAATATTTCCACCGAATTTAAGCATCAAGGGTAATATTGATGCACTCATTAACTTGAGAAGGAAGGCACTCGGAGAATCCCAATGGATGGGGTCACTGAGGTGAACAATCGAAGGAAGATCTATAAGGGTGATTTTAAAGCCACACAACACAAATCGTGTCTATGCATGCATAGAGAAGCACGGAGTTCTTTTTATTGGCTGAGTAAGAATGAATTAAGATCTGTTGCCATGCATCTCAATTATAGAAACACATTTTCTCTTATTGCACAGAAAAATAAACATGATAACCTTCTCGCTAGAGGATAATGAAGTGTGTCAGGCCACCTAGAGACGCAAAGGGACATCCTCCCCACAACAGTAAACAATGCTAATCAAAGCGGTGAGACGTTTCCTAAGCACTACCCGAAATTTTCTGAGTAAAAAACAAATAAACATAAGGAAGAACACGGATCAAGAGTGAGGTTCCTAGGTAAGTTAAGGAAGAAAAATTGGAGCTCTCAGGACCATGCTCAGAGATAAACGAAGTGGTTGCATGGGGCAAGGAGAGAGGTCGCAACTCCCCAGGGGTCTCCAAGATGCAAAGCCAAGGGAACGGTACTAAGGTTGTAAAACTGCTGGGATAAATCCGGCATCTTAGAGTCCCTAAAATCTCCCTTCAAGAACGAATTCATGGCCTCCTTCTTCAATCAAAATTAAAAAACTAATAGAGGAACAATCAACCGCAGAGATGGAATCTAAGTGAGGGTAACTGCATTCACAGATTATAAATTTGTGGAGCTATAAATTTGTTGAGTTACACATTCATTAAAAAACCCAAAAGTAAAAATTTGTCTTAATCAATGTACACTGGTTGTCTAAAACGAAAAGCGTGTATCTTGACGAGAACATGGAAATCCAAACAAACTGACCAGAAATAATAAAAAATCGCTATGCAAAATTTTCCCCCAAGTCATACGAAATGCAGTCAAAGAAGTAGCAATCGCCAAGCAAAGCAAACAAGATATAAAAACGTAGGAAATGTCCAGCAAGATATAAAAACTAGATATAAAATGAGATATAAAAATGCAAGGAATGTCCAGCAAGATATAAAAATGCAAAGTTTAAAGAAAACTTCGCCATCAATCAAATTTTGTAGGGTTAATTAAACACATCAAGGCACAATAATACACACTACCTGGAGCAATCAATAGGGGTAGACGACTGGCAGGAACCTCCTTCGCTCATCATACATGCACAGAAAAGTAGGGCATTTGGATCCATAGGTCTATTAACACCGAACTGACAACCCTAGATCCGACTCCTAGCTGACTGCTCAGGCAAGGAATGATGACCTAGGGATGAAGGAAAAAACAAACCGCAATCATCAAAAATCAATAAACCATAGGATGGTCAAGACATGTTAGGAATCAAAGGCCATGGGAATCAATCAACATTGAGCTAAAGGCTATGGTGGAAATTTCAGTCATCAACTAGAATGTTAAGACAATCATTTTCCTTACCTAATTAAACATAAAAAACTAAAATAATAAATCATACTAACGATATACCATGCAAAAATAAAGGGAAATTGTTTTAAATTTTATTAGGGAAATTGTTTTAAATTTTTTTTATCACGTTATTCATCCTAAGGCCATATAGGTTTATTCATTTATTAATTAACAATGCAATGTTCCCTTCAGGTCGCACTAGGTGCCACTTGACTCTTTATGTTTCTCCCACATGACGTGCTCTTCAGCACGCACTACATGCTCCAAGGGTGCCACTTGCCTCTTTCCATTTTTCTTACGCGGCATGCCCTTCAAGACGCACCACATGCTCCAAGGGTGCCACTCACCTCTTGGCTAACTTGGTAGACATAAAAAACCCTTGGAGTCAATACTCCACCAGGTGATCTTGTGGGAGACTAAGGGCCTCTACAAAATAAGGCCCTAACTTATTGTGCACCCCTTAGAATCATCATGGGCGACTGTCGCAATCTGCCCTCACGGCATCGTGTGTCCTCTCAAACTAGGTAATCGTTAACATACAATTTGAGTCATGGTGGGAGTGCTAGTAGTTTGTGGTAGGGTTGTTTTCCACACCTCTCCCTCAACATCTCTAGTATTCATGCATGACCCCTCTACTCCACATGTGATTCTGGTCAGCAAGCTATCGTCGGCCTACATCATCAACGAATCATGTTAGAAATATATCCATAATCATATCATCTAATAAGATTCACCAATATCACATATAAAACAATCAAAACCCAATAGTTCACTCCCCAACTCGATCTGGAGTCCAAGGGGTTCCATCGATGCCTCGGCATCCTCGACGTCCAAAATCCTACACACTCAGGAAAATTGAGTCAATAGCACATGTCTATGTCAATGTAGACAAATAACATGTCATCAAATTATAACGCCTCATAATCATAAATCAAATGCCCAAAATTATATTAATCTGGATCACTTGCGAGAAAGTGTCCTCAAAGAATAATCTTGCTTAGTACACGCAAGAGCAGGATGCTACAATTTTATAATAAAGAGTTCCTGGAAAAGTTTAATCAAGAGGAATGTGTGCAATATTATTTAGAAATGCCACAGTTAATTAAAGATTGGTGGGTTGTTGAGAATAAAAATAAAATTGATAGCTTGGGTAAATATGCTACTTCTTCCTGCAAAGCAGGGGAATTATATGTCTCCACCCTAATGTCTCGATTATATGGTGAAAATAACCCTAATCATTTCAAATTATAGTGGGTTCCAATTATGCACAAAATAATTAGTGGTTACAGCTTCAATTGGGGTATTATTGTATCTGACAACCTTGTGTTGACCCATATACCTTTATTTTCTTTCACTCTTCCATACATAAAATTTCTTCTTCTAAGATTGTTGTGGCCCTACAAGATTTCCATGTCATACCATTTTCACTTCTTTTTTACATAGCCTACATATTCGACCATACTTAGACACTTTATTATATTCATGGATTAGCGGGTTGGCGAACTCGCGGACTCATGGTATATCTTTTTTCCTTCTATAAACCCATTTCCAAAACTTAGTTCCTATTTCTTTCATCGTGGACTCGCAGATTTGTGGACTCATAATTTTGTATCCTTCCATTTTTGTAACTTCGTCCGAGAGGTTCCATCACTTAATTGTTTTTCTTTTCATGGTGGGTTTGTGGATTGATAGACTTGTGGTTTCAATTGAATATTTATTCCACCCAGAATCCCCACCATGATGTGTCCCATTTCTTTCACACTTCTTGAGTTAAATTTAATTTTTATGCTACCTACTTAACTGATAAAAGTGAATTTCAAAAATCCCTATATTAATGACATTTTTCTCGAGGAAATTACATTTATTCTATATTAACTCTTCCATTGAAAATAGGATTCAATTATTATTGAACAATATTTTATCATTGCTCTAGGTTTTATTACGAATAATTTCATCAACCTGGTAAAGATGGCCAAGATAAAACAACAATTCTACGGGGATACTTTGAATTTTTTTGCTCGAGAATATCAAAATTACCATTGGTCGAGATAATATTGGTATTATTCAACATCACTAGATAGAGACAAAAATAAAGTTTGGACATCAGGGATATCCCTGGCTAGTTGTGTGCCTCAAGTTTTCGACTGTAAAAATATTAACACTTGGTGAATAGACAAATTTCTTCATAACAAAAGCACAATTTCCCTGTGGAATGGCTCCTCTATTTCATTGGAACCTTCAGTCTTCAAGAAAATGTTGAAATTACCATAGTTGAATATAACATACAGGGGAGATGAAGTTAGAAATTTTCTGAAGGGAAGAAATAATGGGATAGAACTCTTGCAGGAATATTTTCAATACCCTATAGCAATACCACAAGACTTATCCAAAATTCAAGTCAGTTATTTGAAAGACCCTTATCGAGAAATTGCTTGCTTTTTACAAGAGAACATACAATTTTTTGTTGCACTTGTTGTTCAGGATGAAGTATTTTCCGATGAAGAAACATTTTCCATACATAATTCATTATTTGATAAGTCTTCAAATAAATTAATCTTTGAAAGAACTTCAAAGAATAAAAAAGGAAAATCATATTCCATTATTGATCTCAAAGATATGCTTCCATCAAAATTATCTTCAATTCATAAGGTTACATGGGATGCACTAGATTTCTCAATAGTCGATATGGAGGAAGAAAATATGGGGCTTAAGGAAATAATCAAATAATTGGAAGAAACTTGTATGCCTCCACCTATATTCGCCACCCATGTTGTTATGGTTCAACCTGATAGAATTCTTCAATGAACCCTTGAGTCAAGTTTAATACTGAAAGGAATCTCAAGCTTCCTCATTGCTACTCGACATTTCATGGAGGAAAATAGAAAGAAAAAAATGTCACTTATTTTAGATATATAGGACTTGGAAAAAAAAATCTTCTCTCAGGCTTAGAATACAAAATACTGAAGAATATTTGAATGCAGATTTGAAAAATGATGAAGGATTTCTTACAAATGGGGTTGCCATGTTCATTGCAAAAGTCTCAGAAATGACAGAACAAAAGAGAAAATAAGAATATTTGTCTTCTCAAAGCTGCATGAAACAATTAAAAGCATGTTGGATTGAAAGGGTTAATACATTAAGAGGCTTATTAAGTCAACTTAATGAATTATCACGCAAAACGAATGAGGCATATTCAAAAGTTATTGGGTTAGATATTGTAGGTACAAATATTGAAGTAGCAGATTCAAACTTGATATCAAGTTCAATGCTCATGACTAGACAGTAGTTTGAGGAGCAAGTTCAAACCTTGAAAAAATTATCAACAGAAAAATTTGATAGTATGGTGGAATACACTTATGATGATATTGATAGTTGGATTGTGGAGTATAAAAATAGAAATGAAGAGATCAATACTACATTACAAAATTTCTCTATTTACCATAGAGAAATTGAAAAAGAACTATTAAATATCAAAGTCAAGCAAGATGTGATCATTTCTCCTTTAAGAGAGTATATTCAAGAATGGTTAAACAAATATTTAAGCAAGATTGTTGAGATTCCAACAGAAGAAGCTACAACTGCCCACATAACCACAATAAGAAAAGATTCAAAAGGAACATAAACAAGCAAATGAAAAGAGAGAGACTCTATCACGGTAATTTTATACTGATTACATATTTTCTTCCTTCTTAGAATTCATCGATTTGTACTTATTCTTTCATTAGAAAAATATAATCGAATTTTGATAACTTCCTTTTTGTCTTCTGTCCAAATCTTTGTTGCATGTGCCCTCTTCCACATTCCTCCCTCTTATTCATAATTATTATATATATTTTATGGTCCTTGGAGCCTCAATCCCAGTCTATTTATGGATGAACACCTTTAAATTTTTGAGAGTGTAACAAACATTATTATTTTTTAGAAATTCTAGAGAACTATTTCAGGGTCGATTTTGATTGTATTTTGTAACTGTGAGTTTTGAGTATAAGATATTTGAAATTGACTTATCAAAATATTCTTTTTATATTAATAAGTAATACTCTTTCAATGTTTTGTTGTGCAATTGGACCATTTCCTTTTATTTTAAATGTGATCAAAAAATTTATTAAATTGTGATGGACGTGAGGATATTATCATTTTTTGTTTTTTTTGCAATGTGTGGATAAAAAAATATGGGGATTCATATCCTCGTGAGCTTGTCATTTAGGTCCTGATAGATTCAAACATCAACACATTTATAGGCACATTGAAATTTTTCTTAAGATAAAAGAGGAAGGCCAATCCCCTCCATTTTATCTGTCATCTTATATAATGGATGTAATTTGCTTTCATAACTCTTTTCCTCAAATGGGCTGGCAGTGAACTCCAATTTCTGTATAACCTATTCATATTTATCATTCTAAGCTATGGGAAGAAAATGCCAAGGATATTTTTTATGAAATCTGTCATCATGTTATTATTCCTCTTTACCAAGCATTCTTTGGTTTTATACCACCCAGGATCATAGAGAAAGATATGCACAACTTATATCGAATTGGTGATTAGTATATTGAAAAAATATTTTCCTATATTAGGGTTTATGGGTGTAATGCTCATCCTCATGCCTTGCCTAAATTTATTCTTGACATACTTATTTGCAGAGAAATAGCCTACCAAACAATAGTTACATGCATAACTAAAGAATTGCATGCGTTATCCAAGAGAATTTGCCTACTTTTCTTATGCATATAGGCCCATATACTCTTTCTGGTGTAATCCATGCCAAAATAAAAGCTATGGAATTGGAAGATATAAATTTTTCATGTATTGAACTTAAGAGTCATGACCCTTTAAAAATTTTAGATCCACATTGTGTTCCTTTTGGTATAAAGAGATATGTTCATGAAGAATCTCCTCATCATAATATTTTCAAGAGAGTTGTGTCTTATCAATAAGTTTTGCAGAGAATTCAAAGCCTCCTTAAGAATGCACTTGATGGTTTCTTAAATTTCCAAAAGGAAAGGAGGAGTTTCCTCCCATCAATCCTCCAACAAGAGTACATAGAACCGTCTCCTAGGACTCAACCAAAGACACATTTTACAGTATGTCAAATAGATGAATCAACAGAAAAATTATCTCAAATGCTTAACCCTTCCCAACAACAGATGGAATCCTAGCCAAACCAGAAAATTGTTGAGGTAATTTTAGAAGTACTATCAGAAGAAATATTAAAAGAAAATATCATCCAGCAGATAGATTAGAAGAAGTTACATGTTGAGTCTCTTTTATCTGAAAATATTCAGCAGAGACATTCACAGCACAAAGAGAAAATTTCTACAAGTCATAAAAGGTAGGATTCAAAAGAAGAAAATTGATCAGGTGAATGGACCACCAACAAAACAAAGAATAATTTGGGATGGTTTCGAACAAGATGATCAGCAATTTGTAGTAGAATTGGCAGATTCCATGGGAGCTTTTGCATCAGCCAACATTTTGTTAGTAAATAATTTAAAGTTAATCATTAAGCAAAAAAATGATGAAATAATTTGTCTTGAAGACAAATTGAAATAGAAAGAAACACTCATTGAAAAGCAGGTGGAACTCAATATTTCACAAGCACAAGCACACTTTGAATAGATGAAAATCTTGGAAGAACAACTGAAAGTTGAGATTACTCGAGTTTGACAATTTCTCTTTGATTCTGTAAATAAAAAATAATGCTCAAATTACACAACTGCAAACTCAAATTCAAAGTTTACAGAGTGAAATGATTGATTTTGAGCAATTTAAGCATCAAGCCCTATAGGTTAATGATCAATTAAGAAAATTAAAGGTACACTTTTTTCAGATTATTGGTGGTGTTTTAAATCAGCGAAGTATGATAAAAAAATCATTTCAAAAAAGGAGGTTGAGTTAGCAGTGGTCCAAAAAAAAATCATGAAATTAATATTATGTGAAAATGAGGTTAGTCCAATGACCCAAAATTCATCCCAAACCTTTGATTCAGAGAAATTGATATAGAATATTGGAAACATAATTTGCAGGAAGCTAAAAGGTTATTCGAAGAGGAAAGAGAAGCATGCACTTCAACATTAAATCCAACAATTAACATAGTGGAAGAAATTAACATGCTTAATGTAGAATTCACCAATCAAACAACCAAGATAGCAGATGTAATTGTCGAAGTGAAAAGTCATAGGAAAAATATGATGAAAAAATTTCAATGTTATTTAAGGTAATTCTTGATGGAATCAATTAATTTTTGGTCAAACCAAAAAAATGTTATGTCATCTCCAATCAAATTTCTGCTAGGTTTCACCAATATCTGTTAGTTGTGGAAGAAACGGTATTCACCTATGAAATAAGATCACATTCAAAATCCCCTAATTTCATTTCATGAATATTAGAAATCTACTCAAAATGGAAGGAACATCTAGAGGATCATGCATCAAACAAGGGAGCAATTGAGGACTAATGCCAGGAAGGAAAATCATTTTATTCCAAGACCTTAAAGGTATTTTTTCTATATTTGTTTTTAGTCTTTTAGTTAGAACCGAGTGGGAATAGATTTTTGACTTGTAGTTTTTGTAATATTATTTATAAACATTTTCAAGAACCTAGAAAGGATTTGATTTTCAATAAAAAATACTTGTACACTATTGTCAAGCCTATTTTTGAGAAATACAGATCCACTAAATGATTTTGTGATCCATATACTGGAGTGATTGGTATGGTACTATTATTCATATGTTCATCTGGTATTTTATTATGAAAGTCACGTTCATTCATTTATTTATATCTATTTAAGATTACTGAGTATTACTTATTGTTTGTACTATTGTTAATCAATCGAATATATTCATTATGAAAATATTTTTATAATTGATTTAATAAATGATGAAATATGAATACTCTATTTAGAATAGTTTACCTTTAAATGTTTATTTGAAAATTTTCCTACTACAAAGGTTTCTAAATATTGTTTAAATGTGATGAATTGTTTCCCTTTTTAGACAAATATCATTTGTTAGTCATATTTTGATAATTAATCTCCTGGGATAGAATTGTTTAGGATTATAATAGAAATAGATTAGCTCGTTTATTTTCTACAAGTAGGATTTAGAAAAACTTCAAGTTAAGTCTCCTTTAAAGGAGAAAATCCCCTAAGTGGAAACCGGGCCCACATACCGATGAGGATCTCCATCTCAAATGAATATAGGCCTAATTGGGGCCTTGATCGAGTGGTTTCTCCACGTTGATTGACAACAATTTTTTGAGACATCAACACTACCACCACAATCTCACCGTTTTGTACTAAATTTTCCTGGGGTTTTCACAGCGAAAAGAGTTGTCCTGGGGAATATCCTCTTGAAGGGGACGTTGGAATGTCACAAGGGGGCTTTAAAAAGTTTTTAATAAAAGTTATTTTTCTTTTCAAAATTATACAGGAATACCCAAAAATAGTTTACCAACAACATGCATTACTTAGAAGCAACAAAATACTAGCCTTTAAGTGAAACATATGATGGGTGTAAATTTTAGGTTCTATTTTTTAGGACTTTGCAATGAGCATCTCTTTGTTGAAATACATATTCCAAAATATCCACTGTCATTTCCTTTAGGGAAACAAATAAAAATCATGAAAGGTCTTACATTAGCATAGATTCTTCCATTGAAGGTTAAGTAATATTTATTCAATTCAAATACATTATTTATCTTTTCATTGTTGTTTTTATTTTTCAGTTGTCCATCATATTGATAAATTTGAATCAATTCAAAGAGTGAAAACAAGTCTTTTATAATATGATAAATATTCATTGATAGTTAAGTAGAAATTTGAGGGCACTACATAAGTTCTATGTTTAGCTATAGAAAAATTCAAATAATTGAAAATAGTTGTACATTTTTGTACATTTTTGTTTAAATTAATATACATGATTGGATATGGGGAATTGAGAGTAATGTGAGGTGGGGTAAGGGGCCTGTTATCCCCGATATCTAGGGATAACTAGGAGATCATGTCTCGAGGCCCACATGGTCCTAGACATGGAGTACCGAGAGCAGGAGCGACCTGAGCATGGTCCTGGAGG
>JZKD02S0460685.1:39263-51563 GCA_000966675.3 Picea glauca | reverse complement strand
ACAGGTTCAAATCCAGAGGGGGGTAGGGTATGTATACCTTCGTAGACTTTACCAGTCAAATCGCTGGGCGGAGGGGGGTCCCTTGTCCCACAAACAAAGGGGTCTCATACACCAAATTTGGTGTGCTGGCTTGGCTATGACCTTAAAAATAGATTATTATTATTATTATTATTTAAATTTATACATTACATTAATACAATACATCAATGTATCATTACATCATTAATGTATCATTACATCATTAATGTATCATTTTATTACTCTATTAATATTTTTGCAATGTATTAATTAATAATGTATAAATTTATTAATTTATAATACATTACACTATTAATGTATCAATCAACTATATTATACATTAATGTAACATAATACTTTAATTTATAGATTACATTTATATATTATTATTATCTATTACATTAATAGATCTCATTAATTTATATACATTAATATAATATTAATGTAATAATTAATTGATACATTAATTATGTATTAATATATTAATGATGGTCTGAAAGGCATGTCGACAGTCAACGTCGACGTATATCAACCACTTTTTACTTTTTACTTAATATGGTTATTGCTAGTAATAATATCTCACACACTCACCTCCACCTCCACCTCCACCTACACCTTTGGATCTACCCGCAACAGTTACAGCTATGATGTTTTTCTAAATCATCGTGGTACAGATGTTAAGAAAACTTTTTCCAGCCATCTCTACCGTCGTCTTCTTTCCTATGGATTCAGTGTCTTTCTCGACCAGCAGGAAATGCAGCAGGGAGAAAAAATAAACCCTCAAATAGGAGCTATAGAAATATCCTTCATTCACGTGGCTATATTTTCTTCGGGATACGCGGAATCGAGTCTATATTCACGTGGCTCGTTCTAATGTTGAAGAAGTCGGGTGCTATTATTATTCCGGTATTTTACAATGTTGAGCCTTCTGATCTAGGATGGACAGACAACGACAAATACACCGATGCCTGTGTGCTCAAGCCTTGAGATTCTTCTGTTGGCCTAGAAACGATAAAGTGTATACTGAAGCGCTTCTGATTCAAGAAAAAAAAGGGAGATACGACCAGGAAAGACTTGCGAATTGGAAAAAAGCATTGTCTGATATTTCATCTCGAAGCGATTTCGAGATGGAGGCCTATAATGGGTTAGAACTCTATATTTCATTCTCCGTATAAGCGTAATTGTACTGATAAACAAAGCTTTAAATACTTATGTTGTGCTTTTTATTTTGCAAATAACCAGTGACGAAGGCGATCTCGTGGACGAGGTAGCGCGACAAGTGCAGAAAAAGGTTACAAAAGCACCATTGCATGTGGCCAAGCATCCAACTGGATTGGATGAAAAACTACAGGAGTTTGAAAGAACGGTATCTTTGGAGGAGAAGCAGCACAGAGGGAGAGGGAACCATCCTTTTGGGGATTATGGGTTTTGGTGGGGTGGGGAAAACCACCCTGGCAAAATAATTCTTCAACAGAAATAGATCACATTACCACCGCTCATGTTTTTTCTGGATGCATTATTTTTCCCCGTGAAGGACGTGCTTCCTTCTGGTAGTTTAATTTTAGTTATGTCTCGGGATAAGCGTGTTCTTAGAAAATCTTCAGGGATCAAAAATTCGTCCATTTACAATACGACGTGTCTGAGTTGGGAATCTACTAGAGATCTATTTTTCTCCCATGCCTTCCACCAGCATGTGGGATATGAAGAATTAGTTAGCAACTTTTTTCCCCTGTGCCAAGGATTTCCCTTATCTCTCAAAGTGATTGGGGTGCTACTTCATTCGGAAAGCTCCGAGTATTGGAAAGACCAATTGCACAAACTATCCCAAGTGCTTCCCACGGAAATACAAAATAGACTCAAGATTAGCTATGACAGTCTTGATAAACAAGAAAAAGAAATATTCTTAGATATTTCATGTTTCTTTATAGGAATAAAGAGGGATACATCCATAAGACTATGGGACGGATCTAGCTGGAAAGGATCGTTGGGTCTTGGGACTCTAGAGACCAAGTGTCTTGTAACACTCAACCAAAAAACCATATAAGAATACATGATCACTTCTGAGATTTGGCAGAGAAAGAACCTCATGGATGTCCACGTCGTCTTTGGCGCCCAACTGACAATATTTTTCGTAATGTGACCACTCAATCCACGGTAGGTGTTTGAATCTCTGGACATCATGTTGTGTTCTCAAAATTTATGTTGAGAGAATCGTGTATTTCAGGGTGTGATTTCTTTAACTTGGCAAAGATGTTGATCTTGTTTCTAACCACTTTCCTGTAACAATTTAGGTGCCTGTAACAATTTAGGTGCGAGGATTTAGCATGGTTCAACAAAGATCTGGTGAATTGTTCCAAACTACTACGGAGTTTAGCAGTCATATCGTTGATATCAGCGGGCTGCAGTTGCTGAGAGCTCCATGTGATCGTTTGGAAAGTTTATTCAAGGTGGTGATACACCCAGATCTTTTATGGCTTCGTTGTGAGATATATCCAGACTTTCTCCCTACCTTCGTAGATTCAAATAAATAACTCAGACTCTTCCCTACCTTTGTGGATTCCAATAAAGAATCTAAGAGTCTTAGAACTAGTAGATCAGGATTACCTGTCTGGGAATCCCGATCCCGATCTTGGGAACTTTGTGGAACACTGAAAGTGAGGTACATTTAAAGTTCTTTCTCAATTTAATAAAAAGTATCGGCGTAAGCTAAAACCCAAACATTTTGAATCTTTTCTGACTCCCCCGAATTCTTGATTCTCATGGGTAGATTGTCCGGTCGGCAACATCAATAATCTGGCACCTCCACTCATCCAAATGGCGTGACCCAAACCACCGTTACCATGTATCACCTCAACCATTCCTCGAAAAGTGAGCAATCCCAGCAACCAATGTGACAGTCGTCTGAGGTAATGCATGCCATAGTTAACCATCCATGCATATGAATTTGAATTTGGTAAAAAGAGGGCTTCAAATTTGAATTTGAATTACCAAGTGAGCTTGAAATTTGAATTTGAATAATAATCCCTACAATTGGCATCCTCCTTCGAATCGATGTCGGGTCGATTGAAAATGTAAGCGTCGAGGAAGGACACTAGAAGGAATCTAGAAGGAGGGAGCAGCAGACCCAGCAGTGAAGGCCTTCCTTCATATCTGTGGGCATGGCGTAAATATGGTCAAAATTCAATCAAAGGCTCTTCGTATCACAGGTACAGTTATTAAAATATTTCAATCTATTTCAGAGATTCTGATCTTAACAAAAATCCTCTCAGCTTGCAATGGTGTAGTCATAATTCCTCCCTGGGATTCTCTGTTTGGTTATGTTAATGGAATGTGATAGAACTCCTTTTTTATTTTCTTTTTTAATTTTCTTCTTCTGCTAGTTATCCATAATTTTTTTCCATTCATGAAGCTCTCAACCCCATGAATCTGTGATGCACTTTCAATTTTTTAGCAGCGTTCTTGCGAATGGATGGTGCAGGGACTCCATTATCACTGGAGACTTTGTGTAATAGTAAGCAAATTTTGTTAGATCAAATATTGTCAAATTTGTTACAGATTTCTATCAATCTATGACGGGGTGTATTGATAAATAATGTATGATGGTGTGTAGTGATAAAAATTTTCACAAACGGGGTGTATTGATAAATATTTTTACAAAATTTTAAACAATGATGTTTAGGTGAAATTTTTGTAACAACCACGCAGTACTGTTTTACTAATATAATGGTTATTTGCTTATAAGATGTTTACTTATATTTTGTGAAGTAGGATAAACCTATGTTATGAGTATATAGTTTGATAGACCATGTTATGACATCTTGGTATGGATTTTACCATTATAAAATATCCTTAAAAATGTAATCCTCATGTTATGACGATATTCCATTGAATATAAATCCCTTTAGGTAGTAATCTAGTGGTCGTTAGATGTATATGCTTCTTTTCTCGATCGTCCTCTTCTCTTGTTTTATAGGCCTATGTTGTTACATCATAAAACTACTTTTATAACCAAAAAAATATCCTCTTCATCTTTTGGAAGTTGAAATCCATGACAACAACCTATTATTAGTACTCATAGTCATAGGTTGTGCAGGTTTGATAGTATTTTGGTGGAAAGTCTCATTGTAGTCTAATTAGTTGCTGAACAGGGGTACTACAGATGCAGTAGGTCCAAAGGTTGCTCCGCGAGGAAACATGTAGAAAGGATCCAAACGGATCCAAACATGTTGGTGATCACTTATACATCTGACCACAATCACCCCTAGACAACTCACAGGAATGCACTGACAGGATCCACCAGGCAAGCGGAGAAAGTGAATACATCCAAGAAAATGAATTCAGATAAAATGCCTGAGAATTCCAGATTAGTCAAAGATCAATTAAAAACATCATTTTACAACCATGTTTTCAAGCCCATGTCCAAAGGTTTTTGTTTGTGGGGTCTGAGTATGCCCAAAGGATATTGTGTTTCTCAAAACGTGAGAATCTCAAATAAATGGAAGAGACCGAAACCAAGAAATTTTGTATTTTTATTATTTCTCAATTTAGTTTATTGAAGTAAGGATATATCTTCACTTTTTAATCTCCTTACACGCCCTGTGTATAGTACGATTGTTGTCTCACCATGATATCTTACAACAGTGACATGTTTTTTTGGACACATTTTCTCAAGATCCGATCGTAATTATTGGCATATTGAGGATAGTTAATCTCTTTCTGTTTAAATTCCACTAGACAGATCTATGATGAACATTACATCATATTTAATAGAATGTGGTACTTACCGATCATCTGCCTTGCAAGTTGCAACTATATATACAATTGATTTAATAAACTAATATCTTATTCAATACGTAAGTAATGCATATTGAGGCATTTTTAAATTCAAAACAACCGATAGTCTGTTATGACACTCTTTCTCACAACCTCCTCTCCTCTCCTATCAAGATATTCTTCCATGTTACGAATGAATGAAGAGTGCCTTTCGACGCAAGTGTTGGGATTTTATTATTTTTCTGTGAATGATCTCAGCGCTGAGACGAGGCTCAACTTGTCTCGTTCGTTTCTCCATAATGTGTTAGGTAAACATTTCAAATAATCAAATTGTAACTGGCCTCGAGGGACTCTACGCAGCATTCAACCGTGTATTTCTATGACAATGAAATGTCGAGCAAATTTAGGAGAAGATAAAGTTGTATGGAAATATTTTGCTATGTCTCATTGTCTTAATAGTAATAACGAGGCTTGCAAAAAGACAACAACTACATGGTGATCTGGTTTTTTGGTTTTAATACAAGTCGATTAAACATTTGCAACGGTGAGTTTCCCATGAGTTTGTTAATTAAAGTTCCAGACAGTCTGTATGGTCATCAATATTGGGAAATATGTTATTGTCGTGAGACACAAGGTATGATTCCCATTCATGTTTACTGACAACCAATTTGGGTATATATTTACATGTGATAATAAATCATGGCCCATCCACCATTTATGAAAAGAATCAACAGGAATTGGCAATGTCCCTTTCATCTCTTTGTTTAGGTTTGGGTTCAAATTGATAGAGGTGATTTACAAAGCCTTATGTATATAGTTTAACTTTTCTAATATATAAAAGTTGATTTTAAAGATCAAGTCTATCTCTTGATGTGAGAGCATCATCCTTTAATCCAATACTAACATTGTCACTATAATACTAACATTGTCACTCCTTAAAGTGTCATCATACCTTATGGATCCTCTTTGGCATATTCCATTTTTTTTATTAATAACCTTTAAGACTTAATACTAACATTGTCACTCCTTAAAGTGTCATCATACCTTATGGATCCTCTTTGGCATATTCCTTTTTTTTTTATTAATAACCTTTAAGACTTAATAGGAATTGGCAATGTCTCTTTCATCTCTTTGTTTAGGTTTGGGTTCAAATTGATAGAGGTGGTTTACAAAGCATTATGTATATTAGTTTAACTTTGTTAATATATAAAACTTGATTTTAAGGAGAAAGTCTATATCTTGATGTGAGAGCATGATCCTTAAATCCAATACTAACATTGTCCACACCCTAAGTGTCATCATACCTTATGGATCCTCTTTGGAATATTCCCTTTTCTTTGCACTAATAAACTCTTCTTAATACTCTATGTTTGGGCTTTTGTGTAATACTTTCTTGCAAAGAGGTTATTTTCTCTTGACAACTCTATGTCAACATTCTTTTGTAAGTATTTAGGGGAATATGGAGAAAATGCATTTATTCCATTGGTTAAGAGAAGTGGAGTGCTTTCTACCTAACACAATGGAATTTCTAATTGAGAAAGTGTTTGGAGAAACTCCATGTTTTAAGGAGGTTTGAGAAGTTGATTCACAAATGGATTAAGTTCAAATGCTTCCTTATTCATGCTTACAATGTTCTATTGAGCATCTAACAACCATTCTTGTATGGGAGTGTACAAAATATATCATTAGATGTGATGTAGCCTATATTAAAACATGTGATTATATATATATATATATCATCTCAAGGTGGTAATTCCCTTAGTTACTAACAATCATACTTCTTGAACTCACGAGAGCAACCAGAGCTACATTTGGGGTTTAAAAGTGATGAATTTTTCTTATGTGTACAATTAACATTTGAAGGTGAACATTCATTTCTCTATTAAAATCACTTATGTTTATTGGCAAGTTTTGACATTTGCAAACATCTATTTAGAGAAGTTTTCAGAAATGGTGTTTCAACAATGTTTAAGTTGATATAGGAATTATCTCTTTTACAATTGTATTTTATTGGACATGTGATTTAAAGTGTCATAATTGTGATGTAAGTCATCTCATTGCTTTCAAAATGTTTATGTTGGATGGAGATTTTTGAAAAAAAAAAGATGAGTCTCTTAAACATTCAACAATTAAGTGTCATTAAGATTCAGTAACATCACTTTTGTGATAGTACATAAGAACTTTTAAAAAAGATGAATGATGTGTAAATTGATTACACCTAGCCCTTACTGAAATTAATATTTATATTTTAATTATCATTTATACTTTACACTTAATCTTTCTCCTATCTCATTATAATGAATTATAATGTACCCCAATTCATAGTTCTAGAGGTCATATTTTCATAGGTCAAAGTTCCACAGGTCATAGTTCATGGGGTCAAAGTACCACAGGTCATAGTTCCACATGTCATGGTTCCAGAGGTCAAAGTTCCAAAGGTCATAGTTCCTAGGGTCATAGTTCCATAGATCATAGTTCCACAAGTCAAAGTTATTAAGGTCATAGTTCCAGAGTTCAAATTTCCACAGCTCATAGTTCCAGAGGTCATTCCATAGGTCCTAGTTTCAAAGTTCAAATTTCCAAAGGGTGTAGTTCCAAAGGTCATAATTCCACGAGTCATAGTTGACGAGGTCACATTTCTAGAGGTAATAGTTCCACAGGTCATAGATTGAGAGGTAATAGTTTCAGAGGTCAAAGTTATATAGGCCATAATTGCATAGGTCATAGTTCTTGGGGTCATAGTTCCAGAGGTCATAGTTCTAGAGATCATTCTGAAGGTCATAGTTCCATAGGTCAAAGTTCCAGAGAGCGTAGTCCCAGAGGTCATAGTTCCAGAGGTCAAAGTTCCAGAGAACATAATTCCATAGGTCATAGTTCCATAGGTCATAGTTCTAGAGGTCATAGTTTCCCAGGTCATAGTTCCACAAGTCATAGTTCCTAAGGTCATAGTTCTTGAGGTCACAGTTCTAGAGGTCAAATTTTTTGAAGTCATAGTTCTAGAGGCCAAATTCCCACAGGTCATAGTTCTTAGGGTCATAGTTACAGAGGTCAAAGTTCTAGAGGTCATAATTACAGAGGTCAAAGTTCCATGAGTCATAGTTCCACGGGTCATAGTTCCATAGGTCAAAGTTCCAGAGGGCGTAATTCTAGGATTCATAGTTCCAAATGTCATAGTTCATGTGGTCATAGTTCCACAGGTGATAGTTCCAGACGTCATAGTTCCTCGGGTCATTCCACAAACCATAGTTCCATAGTTCAAAGTTCAAAAAGGGTGTAGTTATAAAGGTCATAGTTTCACAGGTCATAGTTCATGGGGTCACAGTTCCAGACGTCATAATTCCATAGGTCATAGTTCCCACGGTCATATTTCCATAGGTCATAGTTCTAGAGGTCATAGTTCTAGAGGTTGAATTTCAAACTATGCATGTGAAAAAACAACAACAATAAACATATTCAAAGGGAAAAAAAAATGTATTATGTAATTACAAACTATCTGCTATCAAATTTGTGAATTATGATCGTGTGTCCTCACCTCATAAACTATCATGTAAATATGATTCTTACAGTATCAATTTTCCTATTCACACAAGCATATGTCTATTTTGATGTCTAGATGATAGATTTTTCATGGGATGGAATTGTCTCCTGTTTTTTTTGCCAATTTTTTAATGGTTTATATGTATTTTTAGTATGTCAAGTTCTTGACAAGTTTTTGCCAAAAAAAACAGTTAACTCTTATGTTTTTGCTGGCCAGGTCATTGTCTAGTCCAAGTTGTATAACTTTCTCTCAAATTGCTTACAGATCACTCTCTCAAACCACTTACAGATGGATTCAAAATTTGGCTACTCTAGGAGAGACTTTAGATAAGCATCCCAAACCACTGAAGAATAGGTCTGGAAAGACTGAAAGGTATAAGCTACAATTCGAACAACCCATTATGTGAAATAAGAAAATCAACATAATATGGAATCCTGCAGCAGGACGTGACCTGGTGCCAACTGGATAAAAAACATGCATGCTTCATCCAGGTGATCGAACCTATGAGCTGACTTAAAACCTATAAGTTGAATTATTGAAGGCAGAGAAGGGCGATTGCAGTTCAACTCCCAGCAACTTGTGGTTGAACAACATGTTTATAATTTCAATAGAATGAAAATACAGTATAGTAAAAAATATGATGCTTGTCAATGGGGGCTTGCCTGGTCAGTGAAAGCAGTGTGTTGTCATCGCCTCCACCAGGGTTTGATTCCCCCAAATAACATTTTCTTCCTTATGAGTCAGCATGCCTCTGCAAAGGGACCATTTATTGTCGATGGCCAGGTGTAAGTCCTGGGTGACTTTGTTGGAATATATACACTGCTTATAGCCAGATGGGTGTTTTCATAGCTTGTGACACACTTCTACCACATCGTAATAACTCAAAACAAACAGTTGTTGCTTGTTGGTGTCCATAGGAAGCATTTCAACCAACCAAAAAAATAGAAAAAATAATATCATGCTTGTGGGTAGTTCCACAGGTCAAAGTTCCACAGGTCATAGTGCCAGAGGGCGTAGTTCTATAGTACATAGTTCCACAGGTCATAGTTCCACAGGTCATAGTTCTACAAGGCGTAGTTCTAGAGGTCATAGTTCCAGAGGGCGTAGTTCCACAAGTCATAGTTCCACAGGTCATAGTTCTAGAGGTCATAGTTCTAGGGGGCATATTTCTAGAGGGCATAGTTCCACAGGTCATAGTTCCAGAGGGTGTAGTTCCACAAGTCATAGTTCCACAGGTCACAGTTCCATAGGTCATACTTCTATAGGGCATAGATCTAGAGGTCATAGTTCCAGAGGTCATAGTTCCATAGGGCATAGTTCCACAAGTCACATTTCCACGGATCATAGTTCCAGAGGTCATAGTTCCAGAGGGCGTAGTTCCAGAGGTCATAGTTCCAGAGGGTGTAGTTCCATAGGTCAAAGTTCCACATGTCATAGTTTCATAGGGCGTAGTTCCAGATGTCACAGTTCTAGAGGTCATAGTTCTAGAGGACATAGTTCCAGAGGTCATAGTTCCACAGGTCATAGTTCCACAGGTCACAGTTCCACGGGTCATAGTTCTACAGGGAGTAGTTCTAGAGGTCATAGTTCCAAAGGTCATAGTTCCAGAGGGAATAGTTCCACAAGTCACAGTTCCAGAAGTCATATTTCCAGAGGGCATAGTTCCAAAGGTCATAGTTCCAAAGGGCATAGTTCCACAAGTCATAGTTCCAGAGGGCGTAGTTCCACAGGTCATAGCTCCAGAGGGCATAGTTCCACAGGTCATAGTTCCAGAGGGTGTAGTTCCACAAGTTATAGTTCCAGAGGGCACAGTTCCACAGGTCATAGTTCCATAGGTCATATTTATACAACGCATAGTTCCATAGGTCATAGTTCCAGAGGGCGTATTTACACAGGTCATATTTCTAGAGGGCATAGTTCCAGAGGGTCTAGTTCCAGAGGGTGTAGTTTCACAGGTCATAGTTCTAGAGGGTATAGTTCCATAGGTCATAGTTCCAGAGAGCATAGTTCTAGAGGGCATAGTTCCATAGGTCAAAGTTCCACAGGTCATAGTTCCAGAGGGCGTAGTTCCACAGGTCACAGTTCCACGGGTCATAGTTCTACAGGGCATAGTTCTAGAGGTCATAGTTCCAAAGGTCATAGTTTCAGAGGGCGTAGTTCCACAAGTCATAGTTCCATAGGTCATAGTTCCATAGGTCATAGTTCTAGAGGGCATAGTTCCAGAGGGCGTATTTCCACAGGTCATAGTTCCAGGGGGCATAGTTCCATAGGTCATAGTTCCAGAGGGCATAGTTCCAGAGATCATAGTTCATGAGGGCGTAGTTCCACAGGTCATATTTCCAGAAGGCGTAGTTCCATGGGTCATAGTTCCAGAGGGCGTATTTCCATAGGTCATAGTTCCACAGGTCATAGTTCTACAAGGCATAGTTCCATAGGTCATAGTTCCAGAGGGCATAGTTCTATAGGTCATAGTTCCAGAGGGCATAGTTCCAGAGGTCATAGTTCTAGAAAGCGTAGTTCTAGAGGTCATAGTTCTAGAGGGCGTAGTTCCAGAGGGCGTAGTTCCACAAGTCATAGTTCTAGATGGTGTAGTTCCACAGGTCATAGTTCTAGAGGATGTAGTTCCACAGGTCATAGTTCTACAGGGCGTAGTTCCAAAGGTCATAGTTCTAGAGGGCGTAGTTCCACAGGTCAGAGTTCCAGAGGGCATAGTTCCATAGGTCATATTTCCAGAGGGTGTAGTTCCACAGGTCATAGTTCCACAGGTCATAGTTCCACAAGTCATAGTTCTACAAGGCATAGTTCTAGAGGTCATAGTTCCAGAGATCATAGTTCCAGAGGGCGTAGTTCCACAAGTCATACTTCCATAGGTCATAGTTCCAGAGGTCACAGTTCCAGAGAGCGTAGTTCCAGAGGTCATAGTTCCAGAGGTCAGTGTTCCAGAGGGCATAGTTCCAGAGGTCATAGTTTCAGAGGGCGTAGTTCCATAGGTCATAATTGCACAGGTCATAGTTCCACGAGTCATAGTTATACAGGGTGTAGTTCTAGAGGTCATAGTTCTAGATGGCGTAGTTTCACAAGTCACAATTCCACAGGTCATAGTTCCAGAGGTCATAGTTCTAGAGGGCATAGTTCCACAGGTCAAAGTTCCACAGGTCATAGTTCCAGAGGGTGTAGTTCCACAGATCATAGTTCCACAGCTCATAGTTCCACAGCTCATATTTCTACACAACGTAGTTCTAGAGGTCATATTTCCATAGGTCATAGTCCTAGAGGGAGTAGTTTCACAAGTCACAGTTCCATAGGTCATAGTTCCAGAGGTCAAAGTTCCACAGGGCGTAGTTCAAGAGGGCATAGTTCCACAGGTCATAGTTCCAGAGGACATAGTTCCACAGGTCATAGTTCCAGAGGGCGTAGTTCCACAGGTCATAGTTTTATAGGTCACAGTTCCACAAATCACAGTTCCACAAGTCATAGTTATGCAGGGTGTAGTTCTAGAGGTCATAGTTCCATAGGTCATAGTTCCAGAGGGCATAGTTCCACAAGTCATAGTTCCAGAGGTCACAGTTCCAAAGGTCATAGTTCCAAAGGGCATAGTTCCATAGGTCATAGTTCTAGAGGGTGTAGTTCCACAAGTCATAGTTCCACAGGTCATAGTTCCAGAGGGCGTAGTTCCAGACGTCATAGTTCTAGAGGTCATAGTTGTAGAGGGTGTAGTTCCAAAGATCATAGTTCCACAAGTCATAGTTCCACAGGTCACAGTTCCACAGGTCATAGTTCTACAGGGCATAGTTCTAGAGGTCATAGTTCCGGAAGTCATAGTTCCAGAGGGCATAGTTCCACAAGTCACAGTTACACAGGTCATAGTTCTAGAGGGCGTAGTTCTACAGATCATAGTTCCAGAGGGCATAGTTCCACAAGTCATAGTTCCAGAGGTCTTAGTTCCATGGGCCATAGTTCATTACAAATGA
>JZKD02S0460685.1:22997-39206 GCA_000966675.3 Picea glauca | reverse complement strand
TATGTATGTATGTATGTATGTATGTATGTATGTATGTTCTGGGGATACCACAAAATGGTATTAGAGCTAAGTGAAGTGTCTAAGTAGTGGTGCTTCCCGACCTTTTCGTGGTTGGGGATGTTACAAAATGGTATCATAACTAAGTGAAGTGTCTGAGTAGTGGCGTTACCCGGCCTGTTGGTGGTTGGGGATGTTACAAAATGGTATCAGAGCCAAGGTTCAAGCACTAAACCTAGATGGGTCGGATAAGTGGTCATTGGAACCAAGGTTTTAGGTGGAAATAGTGTCAAGAGGAACAAACTTCGAACCTCGGAACATTTCTGAGTGCCAAGAGGTTACCTTGGTCATGTTACAAAGATCAAGAGGTGTAGTGATATTATAAAACCACGACAGACATGGTATTGGGTTGTAGGGTAATGTGGGTCGTAGAATCTGGTCATGAGAATGAGGAAAATTCACGATTGTCAGGTCTGGAGAGAAGTGCAGGAGGGTTATCCTGCAAGTCCTTCATAATTCGAGACTTCAACGAAGTTATGTGTTATGGAGTGGAAGAGACCAAAGGCCCAAAGATCATAATTCTGGAGTTAATCTGGACCGTCCGTCAAGAGGGACACGTGTCAGCAGATTGACTTGTTCAGGATTTCAATGTTCGGGAAAAGTAGTGTATGGTGGGGTGAGAAATCTCGAAACCCGAAGCTCCGAAGCTCGAATAGTCGAAGTAGTGATTCATGATGATGTCACTTGGATTGATGTGGACACATGGGTTGTGTGCCACGTGTCAATGGGTTTCAAACCTGTGGAATATTGAAATTCCATTTGGAACGTGACATGTGTCACCCATCTGATTGGGCCACATGTCAGTTACTAGTATTCAGCTATGGAGAACTCCATATGAGCATGGTTAGTGGGGGGCTGAGGTTACATAACATAGTTAAAGGTCAATAAACGGCAGGCCCACAGTGGCGTTGATCATGATACATCAAGATCGACGAACAAGAGGCATTGCGGGGGCCCAAGTTGCATGGGAGTTAATTCCCCAAAGCGGCCCCACAATCCAAACCACGGTTTTACTGAGGGGTTACGTGTTAGTGTCTGAGTAATTGCAGGGTGAAAGGTGGGTTACTCCAAACCGTCGATGCATGCCCTCGCAATTTGAAAGGGGTAAATATTGATGTGACATGTTAATGTTCGAACATTGAAACCCTGGGGCCCAGAGGACACATGGCACCAGATTCTGCAATCCGGAGACCGGACTCTCCATAAGAATTGTGTTATGTTATGCAGTGGAGGGACCCCCCACCGTTAAAGGTAGAAAGCCAAGGGGGGAATGTGGAATTGATTACGAGTTGTCGATCTGAGCATTGATGATCATAGTCATTAAGACTTGCATGAAGATTAACCACTATACGACAATAGTCATATCTGCTTGCTGAGGGTTATATCGCATCTCAATCGTTGGTTGTTGATGAACAGTGGACCGTAGATCCACTCCCCACACTTCGCGAGTTCTCCCATTCTCCCATTAGAAGGATATGTTTTTATCATAAGTTCCTTGGGTGGCTGGGGATGTTACAAAATGGTATTAGAGCTAAGTGAAGTTTCTGAGTAGTGGCGTTTCCTGGCCTGTTAGTGATTGGGGATGTTACAAAATGGTATCAAAGCCAAGGTTCAAGCACTGAACCTAGATGGGTCAGATAAGTGGTCATTGGAACCAAGGTTTTAGGTGGAAATTATGTCAAGAGGAACAAATTTTGAACCTCGGAACATTTCTGAGTGCCAAGAGGTTACCTTGGTTGTGTTACAAAGATCAAGAGGTGTAACGGTATTATAAAACCACGACAGACATGGTATTGGGTTGTAGGGTAATGTGGGTCGTAGAATCTGGTCATGAGAAGGAGGAAAAATCACGACCGTCAGGTCTGGAGAAAAGTGGAGGAGGGTAAACCTACAAGTCCTTCATAATTTGAGACTTCAGCGAAGTTATGTGTTATAGAGCGGAAGAGACCAAAGGCCCGAAGCTCCTAATTCTAGAGTTAATATGGACCGTCCGTCAAGAGGGACACGTGTCAGCAAATTGGCTTGTTCGGGATTTCGGCGTTCGGGAAAAGTAGTGTATCGTGGGGCGAGAACTCTTGAAGCCCAAAGCTCCGAAGCATCGAATAGTCGAAGTAGTGATTCATGATGATGCCACTTGGATTGATGTGGACACATGGGTTGTGTACCACATGTCAATAGGTTTCAAAACTGTGGAAGATTGAAATTCCATTTGGAATGTGACACGTGTCACCCATCTGATTGGGCCACATGTCAGTCGCTAGTATTCAGCTACGGAGAACTCCATATGAGCATGGTTAATGAAGCCCTGAGGTTACATAACATAGTTAAAGGTCAATATATGGCGGGCCCACAGTGGTGTTGATCATGATACATCAAGATCGACGAACAAGAGGCATTGCGGGGGGCCAAGTTGCATGGGAGTTAATTCCCCAAAGCGGCCCCGCAATCCAAACCACGGTTTTACTGAGGGGTTACGTCTTAGCGTCTGAGTAATTCTAGGGTGAAAGGTGGGTTACTCCAAACCGTCGATGCATGCCCTCGCAATTTGAAAGGGGTAAATATTGATGTGACATGTTAATGTTCGAACATTGAAACCCTGGGGCCCAGAGGACGCGTGGCACCAGATTCTGCAATCCAGAGACCGGACTGTCCATAAGAATTGTGCCATGTTATGCAGTGGATGGACCCCCCACCGTTAAAGGTAGAAAGGAAAGGGGGGAATGCGGAATTGATTACGAGTCGTCGATCTGAGCATTGATGATCATAGTCGATGAGACTTGCATGAAGATTAACCACTATATGACAATAGTCATATCCGCTTGCTGAGGGTTATATCGCATCTCAATCATTGGTTGTTGATGAACAGTGGACCGTAGATCCACTCCCCACACTTCGCGAGTTCTCCCATTCTCCCATTAGAAGGATATGTTTTTATCCTAAGTTCCTTGGGTGGCTGGGGATGTTACAAAATGGTATTAGAGCTAAGTGAAGTGTCTGAGTAGTGGTGTTGCCCGGCCTATTAGTGGTTGGGGATGTTACAAAATGGTATCAAAGCCAAGGTTCAAGCACTGAACCTAGATGGGTCAGATAAGTGGTCATTGGAACCAAGGTCTTAGGTGGAAATTATGTCAAGAGGAACAAATTTCAAACCTCGGAACATTTCTGAGTGCCAAGAGGTTGCCTTGGTCGTGTTACAAAGATCAAGAGGTGTAGCGGTATTATAAAACCACGACAGACATGGTATTGGGTTGTAGGGTAATGTGGGTCGTAGAATCTGGTCATGAGAAGGAAGAAAATTCACGACCGTCAGGTCTGGAGAAAAGTGGAGGAGGGTTAACCTGCAAGTCCTTCATAATTCGAGACTTCAGCGAAGTTATGTGTTATAGAGTGGAAGAGACTGAAGGCCCGAAGCTCCTAATTCTAGAGTTAATATGGACCGTCCGTCAAGAGGGACACGTGTCAGCAGATTGGCTTGTTCGGGATTTCGACGTTCGGGAAAAGTAGTGTATGGTGGGGCGATAACTCTCGAAGCCCGAAGCTCCGAAGCCTCGAATAGTCGAAGTAGTGATTCATGATGATGTCACTTGGATTGATGTGGACACATGGGTTGTGTACCACGTGTCAATGGGTTTCAAATCTATGGAAGATTGAAATTCCATTTGGAACGTGACATGTGTCACCCATCTGATTGGGCCACGTGTCAGTCGCTAGTATTCAGCTATGGAGAAATCCATATGAGCATGGTTAGTGGGGCCCTGAGGTTAAATAACATAGTTAAAGGTCAATATACTGTGGGCCCATAGTGGCGTTGATCATGATACATCAAGATTGACAAACAAGAGGCATTGCGGGGACCCAAGTTGCATGGGAGTTAATTCCCCAAAGCGGCCTCGCAATCCAAACCACGGTTTTACTAAGGGGTTACATGTTAGCATCTGAGGAATTGTAGGGTGAAAGGTGGGTTACTCCAAACCGTCGATGCATGCCCTCGCAATTTGAAAGGGGTAAATATTGATGTGACATGTTAATGTTTGAACATTGAAACCCTGGGGCCCATAGGACGCGTGGCACCAGATTCCGCAATCCGGAGACCCGACTCTCCATAAGAATTGTGCTATGTTATGTAGTGGAGGGACCCCCTACCGTTAAAGGTAGAAAGGCAAGGGGGGGTGCGGAATTTATTACGAGTCGTCGATCTAAGCATTGATGATCACAGTCGATGAGACTTGCGTGAAGATTAACCACTATATGACAATAGTCATATTCGTTTGCTGAGGGTTATATCGCATCTCAATTGTTGGTTGTTGATGAATAGTGGACCGTAGATCCACTCCCCACACTTACGAGTTCTCCCATTCTCCCATTAGAAGGATATGTTTTTATCCTAAGTTCCTTTGGGAAGAGGGAATGACTTCCAAATGGAAATGAGCATGCTTCATGAGCAACATGTGTCAGCTCAGGCATATGCAGTTTTAAGGGGGGGCACTCACTCGCTCGCTCACGTAGAGGTTCATGCACAGAAATTTTTGGCTCTCATGCTCTCACCATATTCGCTATGCTATACTAGTATGCCCCATATCTCCTCACGAGTTCACTCACACACTGAGTAAGCACGCAGCTAGCCATTTCCACCATTGTTGAACCTGTGGCCATTGTGCACCTCCGTAATTTACTGATTCATACCTTGCCTTACCTGAATTTGATATTTTGTTTTGAAGAGGTGGGTTGTCAAGCCCGTGGTTGAAGAGACACGTTGTCAAGCCTGTGAGAAATTCTCTCTCCAGATGAGAGAGGTTGTTGTGGATTGAAGAAGCAGGTTGTCAAGCCTGTGAGAAACTCTCTCCAGGTGAGAGAGTGTGTTGAGGAAGTGAGTTCTCCTGGAGGGAGTCTCGTAGCTGCTACAGAGCTCTAAGAATTATGGTCGGTCCTATTGCTGAAGCCTTGGGAGGGAGGTGGAGATGGACTGTGTGACAATGAAGTTGTATACTCTTGGGGTGGAACAGGCATGTGGGGAATGAAAGTTTGTGAGCAGTGGGTGTAAGTGGCTCCTGGGAGAGAATCCTTCCTCTTAACTGTGTGATTTTCCTATTGACCTTGCCTAGCCTAGGAATCCCTTGCCTGATGGAGTTTAGTCCTAGCTCAGGGGTGAACCATTGATGAGAGTGATGAGAAACATGGTCTAAGGCTGGGAGGTTCATGGAAGGTTTGCACGCAGTTGGTGGTCCTCCATAAAAAGATAAGTACCACTTATATGTTCATTACATGTTGTGTATTGTTTGTGTTTATATTGATGAGTATGGCCTGTATATGTTGTATGTACGGGCTTATTGTTATTTTCCACATGGATCTGTGTATTAGAAGATATGTTGTCTGCTATGCATGTATGTGATTCTTGCAATGTTATCATGTGTTCTGTTGCATGTATGAATTATTGTCAATTTCATAGGAGTCTGTATGGTAGCAGTAATTTTGTGTTATTTGTTTTAAATTCATTAGAAATTCATTACATACACACACACGGACAGATATGTGTGTGTGTGTGTGTGTGTGTGTGTGTGTGTTCTAGGGATAACACAAAATGGTATCAAAGGTAAGTGAAGTGTCTGAGTAGTGGCGTTTCCCGGCCTATTGATGGCTAGGGACGTTACAAAATGGTATCAGAGCTAAGTGAAGTGTCCAAGTAGTGGTGTTGCCCAGTCTGTTGGTGGTTGGGGATGTTACAAAATGGTATCAGAGCTAAGTGAAGTGTTCGAGTAATGGCATTGCCCAGCCTATTGGTGGCTGGGGACGTTACATTATTCTTCATACCCTTAAAGAGAATTTGGGCATGGCCCAGAATCGAATGAAGAAAAAAGCAGATCAAGGTCTCTCTGAACGTCAATTTGTAGAAGGGGATCAGGTGTTTCTTTGACTCCAACCTTACAAGAAAAATTCCCTCAAGGCTGACCATTGTTAGAAACTGGTGCCCAAATTTTATGGTCCTTACATTGTTCTCAAGCGGGTGAGACAGGTGGCCTATCAGTTATCTTTTCCCAGTCATTCTAAGCTCCATCACGTTTTTCATGTTTCCTGCTTAAAGAAGGTGAATGGAACTAAGTGCCAAACTCAAACCAACCTTCCTGAGTTGTACGAGGAAGGCTCCATTTGGATACAACCACAAGCATTTTTGGACCAGTGTGAGCATCGGCTACATCAGCGAACCATCAAGGAAGTGTTAGTCTAGTAGAAATATACAACTCCAGCATATCCCACTTGGGAACCAGCTACCATTCTGCAGCAATTTCCCCATCTCAAGCCTTTAGGACAACGTTGTTTTTAAGGGGGAGTAAATCTTAGGGACCTAACCCCTCATGCAAGTAGAATAATATATTTCCATGTAATAAAGGTCAATATTAATAAGGCTTAGCAATAAGGAAGAATAAGTCCAATGTAAGAAGACCTAATAGAATCTTCTGATTCTAGAAGGATCTTCCTCTAGATGGTTCTTTTGATAGACATAATTAGTATAAATAGGAGTCGAGTGTATGAGAACTCTTGTCTTGGATATTATTGTAATCGAGCTCTGTTGTGCTGGAGGTTTCCCCCTCAAAGAGGCAAGGGAACTACACCCTCTGGAACTATGATCTCTGGAACTATGCTCTGTGGAACTATGACCTTTATAACTATGACATCTGGAACTACACCCTCTGGAACTATGACCTTTCGAACTATGACCCATGGAACTATGACCTTTGGAACTACGCCCTCTACAACTATGCCCTCTGGAACTATGACCTCTAGAACTACGCCCTTTAGAACTATGATCTTTGGAAGCATGACCTATGGAACTATGAACTGTGGAACTGTGACCTGTGGAACTACGCCCTCTATAACTATGACCTCTGGAACTATGCCATGTGGAACTATGACCTCTAGAACTATGACATCTGGAACTACACCCTATGAAACTATGACCTTTGGAACTATGACCCATGGAACTATGACCTTTGGAACTACACCCTCTGCAACTATGCCCTCTAGAAATATGACCTCTCGAACTATTCCCTCTAGAACTATGACCTCTATTACTATGACCCATGGAACTATGACCTATGTAATTGTAACCTCTATAACTATGACCCATGGAACTATGACCTATGGAACTGTGACCTCTAGATCTACGCCCTCTGGAACTATGACCTCCAGAACTACACCCTCAGGAACTATGACCTTTGGAACTATGACCTATTGAACTATGACTTGTGGAACTGTGACCTATGGAACTATGACTTGTGCAACCATGATTGTGTAACTACGCCCTCTGGAACTATGGCCTTTGGAACTATGACCTCCAGAACTACGCCCTCTAGAACTATGACCTATGAAATTGTGACCTCTAGAGCTACGCCCTCTAGAACTATCTATGGAACTATAAACCATGGAAATGTGACCCGTGGAATGACCCTCTGCAACTATGACCTATGGAACTATGACCCATGGAACTATGACCTTTGGAACTATGACCCGTGGAATTGTGACCTGTAGAACTGTAACCTATGGAACTATGCCCTCTAGAACTATGACCTCGTGAACTACACCCTCTAGAACTATGACCTCTGTAACTATGACCCATGGAACTATGACCTATGGAAATGTGACCTATGTAACTATGACCCATGGAACTACGACCCATGCAACTGTGACCTCTAGAGCTATGCCCTATGAAACTATGACCTATGGAACTACGCCCTTTGGAACTATGACCCATGGAACTATGACCTTTGGAACTACACCCTCTGGGACTATGCCCTCTGGAACTATGTCCTCTAGAACTATGACCTCTGGAACTATGCCCTTTGGAACTATGACCCATGGAACTATGACCTATGGAACTATCACCTCTAGAGATATGCCCTCTGGAACTATGACCTCTGGAACTATGACCTCTAGAACTACGCCATTTAGAACTATGATCTTTGGAAGTATGACCTATGGAACTATGACCTGTGGAATTGTGACCTATGGAACTTTACCCTCTAGAACTATGACCTATGGAACTATGCCATGTGGAACTATGACCTCTAGAACTATGACAACTGGAACTACACCCTCTGGAACTATGACCTTTGGAACTATGACCCATGGAACTATGACCTTTGGAACTACGTCCTCTGCAATTATGCTCTCTGGAACTATAACCTCTGTAACTACGCCCTCTGGAACTATGACCCATGGAACTATGACCTATGGAACTATGACCTCTATAGCTACACCCTCTGGAACTATGACCTCTAGAACTATGACCTCTAGAACTACGCCCTTTAGAACTATGATCTTTGGAAGTATGACCTATGGAACTATGACCTATGGAACTGTGACCTGTGGAACTACGCCCTCTGGAACTATGACCTCTGGAACTATGCCCTATGGAATTATGACCTCTAGAACTATGACATCTAGAACTACACCCTCTAGAACTATGACCTTTGGATCTATGACCCATGGAACTGTGACCTGTGGAACTATGACCTATGGAACTACTCCCTCTAGAACTATGACCTCTTGAACTACACCCTTTGGAACTATTACCTCTATAACTATGACCCATGGAACTATGACCTATGGAATTGTGACCTCTGTAACTATGCCCCATGGAACTATGACCTATGGAACTATGACCTCTAGAGCTACGCCCTCTGGAATTATGACCTCTAGAACTACACCCTCATGAACTATGACCCATGGATCTATGAACATTGGAACTACGCCCTCTACAACTATGCCCTTTGGAACTATGACTTGTGGAACCATGACTTGTGGAACTACACCCTCTGGAAATATGACCTTTGGAACTATGACCTCTAGAACTACGCCCTCTGGAACTATGTCTCGTGGAACTATGACCTATGAAATTGTGACCTCTGGAGCTATGCCCTCTAGAACTACCTGTGAAAATATGACCCATGGAATTGTGACCTATGGAACTGTGACCTCTAGAGCTATGCCCTCTGGAACTATGACCTCTAGAACTATGACCTCTAGAACTATGACCTTTGGAAATATGACTTGTGGAACTGTGACCTGTGGAACTATGACCTGTGGAACTACGCCCTCTGGAACTATGACCTCTGGAACTACACCCTCTGGAACTATGACCTCTAGAACTATTCCCTTTGGAACTATTCCCTATGGAACTATGACCTATGGAATGACCCCAGGAACTATGACCTATGAAACTACTCCCTTTGGAACTATGATCCATGGAACTATGAACTTTGGAACTACGCCCTCTGCAACTATGCCCTTTGGAACTATGACCTCTAGAACTACGCCCTCTGGAACTATGACCCATGGAACTATGACCTCTAGAGCTATGCCCTCTGGAACTATGACCTCTAGAACTACACCCTTTAGAACTATGATCTTTGGAAGTATGACCTATGGAACTATGATCTGTGGAACTATGACCTGTGGAACTACGCCCTCTAGAACTATGACCTCTTGAACTATGCCCTATGGAACTATGACCTCTAGAACTATGACCTATAGAACTACACCCTATGGAACTATGACCTTTGGAACTATGACCCGTGGAACTGTAACCTGTGGAAATGTGACCTATGGAACTATGCCCTCTGGAACTATGACCTCTTGAACTACACCCTCTAGAACTAGGACCTCTGTAACTATGACCCATGGAACTATGACCTATGGAACTATGACCTCTGTAACTATGACCCATGGAACTATGACCTATGGAACTGCGACCTCTGTAACTATGACCCATGGAACTATGACCTATGGAACTATGACCTCTAGAGCTACGCCCTCTGGAACTATGACCTATGGAACTATGACCTCTGGAACTATGACCTCTAGAACTACTCCCTCAGGAACAATGACATTTGGAACTATGACCTATGGAACTATGACCTGTGGAATTGTGACATGTGGAACTATGAATTATTGACTCCTGCTCCACGAACCTGGTCCAACCTCCTCTTCCTCAAGATCCAAGTGCACCTTTGTATGGATTCTCCTCTTAACCTTCTGATCTCTTCTTGGGAAGTGAATGGATTCTAATGGAGGAAGAAGGGCTAATGGGGGAAATGTTGAGGCAATTCTCACAAAAGGGATGCAATAACTTGGGTAAGGAGGGGATGTGAAATGGGCAGAGTTTCACTGTTCTTATGTCTAGATGTAAAATGAGACCCCAACACCTCCTTTTATATGACAAAAGGATGGTTATTCGGTTGGGTGACTAGCTATAGGCGGTGGATTAGTTGGGAAACTACCCAATAGCCCGTAATCTCAACGAGTTCCTTGCTACTTTTGCAAGTATACACGGGTTGTAATGGTCCAGCATGTGTATGTACACGAGTTGTAGTGGTGGAGCATGCATATGTATGAATTTTGTAGTGGTGCAACAAGCGTATGTATGTGGGCATTAGTGGTGCAGGGAACGTACATCTTCAAAAAATTGGTTTTTAAGAAGAGAAACTCCATAGTGCTTTGGCAAAAAATACAAGTAAGAGGGCCAGAGGCCAGGAATGCATGTGTAGACCAATTTAGGGTTATAACACCCAGAGGGGGCTTTATCTAGGGTCATGTTGACAAAAAATACCTATGTTCATTTTCATGTATGCTATTGTTTAGAACAACATTATTTCAGCTCTAAAATATCTCTAGGTGTGTTACATAGCTTACGGTATGCATGTGTTAACATCTTGTAACAAAAAATACATGCTAGAGCACTTAAATGGCCTATGTAACCGTAATAGAAAAACAAAGAAGTTACTGAACAGTTTGTTGTTATAAAACAACAACAAACCCTTGTTTGACAGTTGAAACTTAGATCCAACTTGAGGTCAAAGACAGACCTAGTTGGAAGCTCGTTAGGACCTAGAAAATATTCATGGTATCAGAGCTTGGTGGCTGATTTTTGTTGAGTTTTGGACAACATCTTGGTGGACTGTTTTAGACATCTTTTGGGAAGATTTTGTGGACAACCATTGACAGAGTTTAGTGGCATCTTGTTGGAAGAAGTTTTGTGGAGAGTTGTAGAGCAGCTGGTGGACATTTGGTCAATCTCTTTTCACACCTACGTGGTAGGAGTCAGGCTGATTTTTTACAACCTCTTTTCAAACCTATATTGCTAGGAGTGAGGTCGATGTTCGTTTGCCTCTTTTTACACCTGTGTTGATAGGAGTGAGGCAACGTTCCTTTACAATTGCAGCATCATTTTGATTTCAGAGGGTAGTGATGTCAGCATATCATATGTGTGTGGAGGATAGGCTAGCTGGAGCTAGCTACTCGTCTCCTTGGAAGGACAGGATTGTCTTTTTCTTGGAGAACCTCGAACTATGGGATGTATTTCAGACGATTGTTCCTATTCCTCCAGCTACTGTTCCCATATTGTTAGCACAGTTTAGGAAGAGGAACAACAAGACAAAGAGGACGATATGTGATGCAGTGTGGGATCACATCATTTCCCACTTGACTAGGAAAGCCTATGAATTTGAGATGTGGGAATCTCTATGCAAGCTTTACCATAGCTCTAACCAAAACCAGAAGATGGTTATGTATGATCGAATCAGGGGCATTCACATGCTCGAGGATTAGTCGGTTACTTCTTACCTTGGTCGATAAACCTAGATCAGAGACTAGCTTGGAGCCGTTAGAGAGGTAGTGGACCCAGACTCTATGGTGAGGACAACCTTAAACAACTTCACCAAACCATGGGGTCCATTTTTTTGTGGCATTGTTTCCAAGGAGATCATGCCCACTTGGGAGAGGATGTGGGGTGATTTATTTCAAGAGGATACTAGACTTATATCAGAGACTTTTATACAACAACATAAATTGCAGGGTGATGAGGAATTTTCTCTTTGGACAAAGGGAAAAAAAGAAGACCGGCAAGGGAGGTTGACAAGGTCCCAAGTTTGGGGCCCCTCCATAGGGAGAGAGAAGTGATTAGAAGAAGAGAGACATGAGAAAAGTGAGATTATTTGCTTGTAGAGAGATGGGTCACTATTCAGAACAGTGTCCCAAGAAGAAGAAGAAGCAACAGGATGTTTCAGCAACGAAGACAGAGGAGCTTGAGTTCGATGCATAGTTTGCGAGAGAGTGTGCATTCACTACTAATTTTCCAGTTGTTACACCATCCACTGTTAGGTGGGGAGACAAAGTCAAGGAGGACCTATTGACTCATAGTAGTGATTCAGAGGGAGCTCAGACTTAGTTTTCTTGGACACCATCATCAAGGGTGACTGGTCCACCTAGGATAGCTTCAATTTCATAGTTTATGAAATAGAGGATTGGTTCAGGGGATTCAAAGCATCAAATATTGATGAGGAGGAGAAACAGGGCACCACATAGTCTTGAGCCTCACTTGGCTATAGAGACGGGCATATCAGATTTTGGTTCCACTTCAAGTGGAATCTACTTGGTGAGAGGCCAAGTTGAGGATCTTGGTGAGATGTTGAGATCCAACTACTCTTGGTGAGATACCAAGAGGGGGAGACTCTTGGTGACATTCCAAGAGATTGACTCTTGGTGAGATGCCAGGATTAGTGATCATTGGAGAAACGCCAGGAGGTAGAAATATTTGGTGGGAAACCAAGGTTGAGATCTTTGGTTTGATACCAAAATCTAGGTGATCTTGGATAGGTGGAGAGACACTTCCATCTATGGATCATGCAGATTGAGAAGATCTATGTCAAAGAGTACTTTCATTGATCAGGGTACATCCATACTCACCGAGTATTTTCCAGTAGGCAACCATGTCAACTATTGGGATGATATTGGTGGTGAAGGGCACTATCCTCGGTAAGATGGAGAGTTCAGATTTGGGTACCTTGGAAAGTGGTCCCCTTGTGTTTGTGACCCTCTAAACACAAGTGGGAAATTCTTTGTACCATGTGCCATGTACTTTATGTCTAATTTCACTTTGACTTGGGAGATTTAAGTCAAAAGTGAAATTTGGTCATTTAAGACTAAAATGACTTTTAATTCACTTTATGGGTGAATTGAGGGACATAAAGTGAAACTATGAAAACTTAAGTAAAGTGGGTTTTGAGTTGAGATTATTTTGAGATTATCTCAACCATTGATTAGGGATGAGATGAGATGATCTCATACACACATATTTTAGGTTTCCTTATTCTTCCTTAAGAAGGGCGCAAGGGAAAAGGAGAGGCTCATTATTCCTTGAGGAGCATGAGGATGAGGTTGGAGGCATTGAGTGAGGAAATCTTGGGTACCCCCATTCATGGAGGTATCCAAGAGGCTTAGTCCTTCATTTATTTTTGGAGCTTGTTATTGCTAGGAGGAGGGCACACTTGAGGAGGACAGTGCACAGCTAGCAAGGAGGACTTACAGTGCTCAAATTGCATGAGGATGAGGATAGAGAGGAGCAAAGGAGAGGCTCAGAGTGTTGGGAGAGGAGCATGAGGATGAGGTTGGAGGCATTGAGTGAGGAAATATTGGGTGCCCTCATTCATGGAGGTAGCCAAGAGGCTTAGTCCTTCATTTATTTGTGGAGCTTATTCTTGCTAGGAAGAGGGTGCACAACTAGCAAGGAGGACTTACAGTGCTAATATTGTAGTGAGGACAGTTTCAGTGGAGAGCTACAACAAAGATTCATAGTTGGGTGAAATTTTTTCTCCATCAGAGCTTCCAATTGGTAGAGAGCTTCAGTTCAGTGGTTTTGGCAATAAGTGATGAGGGTGCACCATCCTAGGGCGCATCTCTACCTTTTGAATTTGTTTTTCAGCTTGGTTCAAGATGCTATTGTATTAGGTTCATCTGTTTATTGTACTTGTTGTATTCCACCTTGTATTCTCCACATTTATACACTCATATTCCAAACTGGTTTTCCCGGGGGGGGGTTATCCAGGGTCATGTTGACCAAAAATACTCGTGTTCATTTTCGTGTATGCTAGTGTTTAGAACATCATTATTTCAGCTATAAAAAATATCTAGGAGTGTTACATAGCTTATGGTATGCATGTGCTAACATCTTGTGACAAAATCTACATGCTAAAGCACCTAAATGGCCTATGTAACTGTAACAGAATAACAAAGAAGTTACTGAACAATTTGTTGTTATAAAACAACAACAAACCCTTGCTTGACAGTTGAAACTTAGATCCAACTTGATTTCAAAGAAAAACCTAGTTGCCAGCTTGTTAGGATTTGGAAAATCTTCACTAAGAGCCTCTATTTTCTCCCATGACCAGGGTTAAGATCTGAAGACCCATCCATTATGTATAAAACTTTCTAATAGTGCTCATATCTCATTCAAAGGTCACATTATCCATATAGAGGGTTTGTGTGGTGGTACAAGGCATCAATAAAAGATTATGATCCCTATAATATTAATTTAGATCTTGAAACCCTTATTTTACTTCATCAACTATAGTTAAGGCCCCGAAACCCATGCTTGGTATGAAAAATATATTATTGATGTCATATCCCACCAAGTGGGCAATGATCTAGGATTTTGTGGTGGTTTGAGGCCCAGATATAAACTAGAGTCATAGAAGCTTCATTTTGGACCAAAGTCTTAAGAGTCATCTCTTGTGAGAAAAACCTTCTAATGGTACACATATCCCACTCGATGACATGATACATTCTAGGGGATTTTTGGTGGTTTGGGTAATGTTTCATATCTCATAAGACCTATGATATTCATTTATGGATTAATGACCTTATTTTCCTCCCTGAATCATGGTCAGGACCATAAGACTCATCCCTATTGAACAAAAACTCTTAATGTCACCCCTATCCTACTCATATGAAAAAGATCCATTTTAAAGGGCCCATGTTGCAATTTGAGGCCTTGACCAATGCCCATTAGTCCAAGAATATTCATTTAGGGTTTAATTCCTTGAATTTCTCCCCAAATGAAATTTTAGGCCTCGATACCTATCCCTAACACAAAAAATGTTGTTATGATACCCATATCTCACTTTAAGGACAATGTTCCCCTATAGAGGACATGTTATATGGTTTATGGCATTGTTTATGGACCCTGATCCATAAAGGCTTCTTTTAGAACCAAAGGGCCTTGTTTTTCTCCCTTGGTCCCTAAAGGCTTCATCTAGGGATAAATGGTTTGATTTTCCTCCCTTTACCATGATCAATTCCTTAAGACCCATCCCTAGAGAATAATACCTCATAATGGTACTCATATTCCACTTGGAGGAGAAAGATCACCTCTAAACCATCTATGGTGTGGTTTAAGGTCATGTTCATGGCCAATGATCCCTAGAGATCCATTTATGGCACAAAATCCATGTTTTCCTCCCTTACCTATGATTAAGGTCGTGAGACCCATCCCTACCACACAAAAACTCTTGATCATGTGCATATCCCACTTGTATGTCAAAGTTACACTTTAAAGGGTCTATCTTGTGGTTCATAGCTTTGATCATGGGCCATTAAGTAAACAATATTAATTTATCCATAATTCCCTAAATTTCTACCCCAACCATGGTCGAAGGTCGATATCTATTGCACAAAACCTCTTATCGATGCCCTTATCCCACTATGAGGACAATGATCTCCTACATCAAGCATGTTTTGTGGTTTTTTGCCTTGTTCATGGCCCTTAGAATCTTCATTTAGGGACTAAGGGCCTTCTTTTCCTCCCATACCTATTGATAAGGCCTTGGGACCCATCCCCACCATCCAAGCAATTATAGGAGAAACCATATTCAACTTGGAGCTTGAATATCTCCTTTAGAGGGCCCATGTGGTGGTTTTAAGCCTTTTCATGGCCCATAAGCACTAGAATACTCATTTAGAGCCTAATTCCCATGTTTTCCTCTCCTTACAATGGCCAAGTCCCCAAAACCTATCCCTCATGTGCAAAACCTCCTAAGAGAACCCATATTACCATTGGATACCAAATATCCATGTTAGAGGGACTATGTAGTGGTTTGAGGTATTGATCATTCTAATGCATATCAATAACCCAATTTCTCATTTTATTTTTAAGTAGGATACACAAATTCATTGTTAATAAAACCATAAACACAACTTTTATAAAAAATATGATGATGATGATGATGATTAACATCCACTAAGACCTAATTGGTCTATCGGACCTTAAGAGGGTAAGTGATTACTTGTGATTCTTTAGAATTTTGTTTTTGTGCTCGAAAAGCA
>JZKD02S0460674.1:0-17405 GCA_000966675.3 Picea glauca | reverse complement strand
AAGGAAAAACATACATAGAGCTAGTAAGAGGGAACAACATTAACAATTTATATAACTTGACTGTGTAGATGTAGGATTATGTCAACTCTATAGTGGATGGTGTGTTGAGTTGGAGAAGCATTATTCCATGTGCATCAGATTCAAAAGTAGGTCTAGAACATTGGCAACAGAGGATGCACGAAGTGTCAACTAGACTATGTTCATGTATAAATAAATCCTTGCGCTGGATTGGAACAGAGTTGTGTGATCCACCCAAGTATGAAGGATTAAATGATATAATATTTTTTTTAAAGTAATTTTAACTGCGGGTACTCGAACAACAAAGGTTGTTAGAACTAGATGTTGTCTTAAAGGCTATTCCAGCTAGATTGTAGGATGAACACAGAGAGGGGATAAAATATTGTTCACAATGCAATAGACTAATGCAAATAAGGTTTGGTGTTGAGGAAGAAGACGTTTCATAGAAGTATATAAGACAAAGTGACCCAGTAGGTCATGTTGAGCAGTGAAGGGATTTATGGAGTTCAGTACCAGAGATAGAATGGACACACAAATTTATACATACATTGGACACCATCCCAAAGAACTGGTATTTGGAATTGGGAATGCACGAGGAGATGGAATGATTGGAAGATTTGATCCAAAGGTTCAGAGTCACGTTCGCACTCGAACATGAATATCCATAAATAGATGTAGAGCTACAAGTTATTTGAATAAGGATCTGCTCAGAAGAGGGGATGATGGAGGTAGTATCCATGTACAGTGCGCACAAAGGCAATATAAATTTCCATGAGTTATTGGAATGCTACAGTATAGCTAAGGAAGAAAAGGATGAAAGAGATCCTGGAAATGTAAAAGTACTTGAAACAAAAGGAGAACAAGTAGTAGAAGGTCCAGAGCTCAAGTCCGTCGCTTACACACAACCGATAAAGACATGGAAGGTAAACATTGGGACATTAGAGAATCCCAAGTTTTCACAGATAGGAGGTTATTGGAGTGATGAGATAGTAGAGAAGATTGAAGACTTACTATGAGAATACAAAGACCTATTCCCAATGAGATTTTCAGAGATGAAGGGGATAGATGTATACTTAGGTGAGATGAAGATTCCACTAAAACCAAGCACTAAGCTAGTGCATTGGATTCCATACAAGTTAAATCCAAAGTACAAAGAGAAGTTGAAATATGAAATAGACAGGGTGTTGGATGCATGAATTATTGAACCGGTAGAGGAATCTGAATGTATTAGTATAATGGTAGTGCATGAAAAAAATATAGGAGGAATAGATATCTGTGTAGATCTGAGGAAGTTAAAGGAAGTGTGTTTACATGATCCATTTCCAATGCCATTCATAGATGAGGTAATGGAGAATGTAGGAGGACAAGAGACTTATTATTTCACAAATGGATTCTCTAGGTACCATCAAATAAAAATTATGTAGGAGGATCAACACAAGACCACGTTCATGACAGAGTGGGGAATTTATCAATATTAAAATATATCATGATTGAAGAATGCCCCTACAGTGTTTTTGAGAGTAGTGGTTGTAGCATTCAATGATTTCATCCATAAGTTCCTAGAAGTATACTTGGATGATTGGATTGTGTTCAATATACTGAAGTATCATATAGAATTCCTTAGAATAATGTTGGATCGATGCAAGCAGTGTCAGATTTCGCTGAAACTGAAGAAGTGTGTCTTTTATGAATTGTTTGGAATTATCATGGGACATGTAGTTTGTAAACATGGAATTTTAGTAGATATGGCTAAGATTGCAGTAATTCTAGATTTAGAACATCCTACATTAGTCAAACAGTTGAGGGCAACGTTGGGCCATACAAGTTATTACAGGAAATTTATCAAATGATATGTGCAGATCGCAACACCAATGCAAAATTTAATGAACAATGAATCAAAGTTTCAATGTAATGAGGATTGTTAGAAGGGGTTGGACACCTTGATACAAAAACTGGTAACTGCACGGATTTTGATATTTCTATATTGGAACAAAGAGTTCCATGTACATGTAGATGCATCATCCATAGTTGGGTGTGGTACTATCCCAACCGGGGGAAAGTGACATAGATAACCCAATTTATTTTGAAAGTAGGAAGTTGTCTATACTAGAGAATAATTATATTACCACAGAATGAGAAGGATTGACAATAGTCTATGCATTGCAGAAGTTCAGACATTATTTATTGGGGTCTCACTTTAAGATGTATATAGACCATTTTGAATTAAAATACTTAGTCAACAAGCCAGTGTTGGGGGAGATAATATGAAAATGGCTATTATTATTTCATGAATAGGAATTTGAGGTTGTAGTGAAACCAGGAAAGATGAATGTAGGACCAGATCATATGTTGCACATATTGTCAAGTGAAGATGCAGACAATTTAGATGATAGCTTCCCAGATGCAAAACTATTTGTAGTAAAGATGGTAGATGATTACTTCTCCGACATCATACAGTTTCTAAGTACAATCATGGATCCATCCATGATGACAATAGCATAGAATAAAACACTGGTAGTAAAAGAAAAAAAATATTAATTGATTGCAGGAAATTTATACAAGTTGGTTCCATATGGAATATTGAGACATTGCATGTTGGAACATGAAAGACGAATGATACTTGAAGAAGCACATGATGGGATTGCAGGAGTACATTGTGCAAGGATATAAACTACAAAAAATATTTTTTACAGAGGTATTTGGTGGCCTACACTTCACAAAGATGCGAAGGAGTATTATCAATCATGTGATGTCTATCAAAGAGTGGGAAAGCCATCTAGGAGGGGTGAAATTCCTTTAAATCCATAGGTTATGTTGCAAGCATGTGATAAATGGGTCATATAATTTGTAGGACCAATCAATCCACATGCAAGAAGATCAAGGGAAAGGTACATCATCATTGCGACAAAGTATTTGACAAGGTCGGAAGAAGAATCCCTAGTTATAGATTGCACCGCAGAGACTACTGTGAGGTTTTGTTTGAGAAAGTAGTCACAAGTTTTTGATGTTTGTGAATATTACTCATTGATAAAGGTACACACTTTATGAACCAGATAATTGCAATATTGACTGAGGAGTTACAAATCCATCATCAAAAGAGTACCTCGTATCATCCTCAAGCGAGTGGAGTAGTGGAGTCTTTCAATAAAATCTTGGCGAATTCCTTGACCAAACTTTTAAACATAGGGATAGATGATTGGGGCTTAAGAGTTCTTGTAATGTTATGGGATTAAAAAATGACAAGTAAAACATTGACAGGTCAGACACCTTTCAGATTGTTCTCTGGATAAGAAGTAGTGATGCCAATGGATTTCATTCTACCTAGCCTGTACGTTGAAACAATCACTGAGCTATCAGACACTAGCACAATAAAGGAGAGATTGGAACAATTAGTACATCTTGAGGAATATTTCTTTGTTGCAAGTTTCCATCAATAGGTTCATAAAGAAAGAGAGAAGGCTTGGCATGATCGATACATTAAACAAAATAAGTTTCAAGTAGGAGATCTAGTACTACTCTATGACAACAAGTTTATGTAGCATCTAGATAAGTTTTGAATGAACTAGTTAGGAACCTATGTGATTCAACTGGTAATAGAGAAAGGTATTGTGTAGTTGGAAACCTTAAATGGAGAAGTCTTTGAAGGAGTGATCAATGGAAATTAGTTAAAACTCTATAGAGATGACCGACAATGTACGCAGTAATATGGGTTTGTGCCAGAATACATGTATTATAGTAGTTGTACCATAGTAGCAAGAAAAACGAGAAAAAACAAATAAAAAGTAGAAAAAGGAATAAAATAAAATAAAAAGTAGATATAATAAAAATAAAAAGAGTGTCAGAGTACCAAGGCATAAGAACTTGCGCAAAGGGAATGGTCATCACACATCAGAATAGAACTGTGCCAATTTAGGAGGCAATACACATACAAGATAGAGTGTTAATCACACATATAAAACAACAAAGAACCAATGTGCAATTTGGAAATGAAAATAACATTAAAATAATTAAAACATGGAAACGATGGTTATGAAGTGGGTGTGACAAGTCAAAAATGCGTCATATAGTCTTAAATGGTAAAAGTCATCGGAAATCACAACAGATCGGAAATATGAGGGAAATATCACATTACAGATTTGGTAATAAAGGAGAATTTAGTTAAAAACTCATCAACCATGGTGGTGGATTGCAAAAGGCAGTTAAAGTAGGATGAGGTAGGGATAGTTAGAATGAAGGCACAAAAACAATAAAAAATCATTAAGTCTAAGTCATTGATGCATGCAAGCGGGAGAAAAAAATGCAAACCAGAGAGAATTTGAGATTACCAGAGCTGAGTTATATGTACCTGGAAAGAGATGTATATATAGCCAAGGAATCTGTCACAAAAGTGGAATGACATCGCCCAAAGTTGGAGCAGCATCTACAGCAACGCGAAAATAGGCAAAGTGACCAGTGGTGACACTAGAGGTTGAGGAGGTAGTTAGAGATTCGACTTCGGCACCACATGAAATATTTCACATGGATTTCCTACTATCGAGGATAGTCAATGCACCACCTATCAATTTACCATTCAATGGGAACATTTTCGATAGCACCAGTTCTGACTGGTGTTAGTAGTGAAGAAGATATGCTCGAGAAGATTGCCAACCTTAATTTTATGGACCATAACCTCACTGATGTATAGAAACTCTTGAAGTTGGAAAGGGAACAATACTTGTGCAATAGGAGCATCTAAGCAAAAGGAGAAATCATGATATATCCACAGGAATGGGCATCAAGGTTGGAGAAAGAAGGACTATTGAACATGTTGGAGATTCCACATTTTTGGCACAATACAAAAATTAATGGCTGTGTGGTGTTACTAAGTTGTGTTCATGGGGGGACACTCTAGCTGGATCCCCGAGTATTAATCGATAATGCACTATTGCATATATTACAGGCCTTCCAAAATATGATGAGGATCAAAGACTGTTATTCAACAAGGTGGGAGAGAGATCCCTCTCCGAGTTAGTGAAAAATAAACTGCAAACATTTAGAGGAAAGAGGGGTATTTATGTTAAGAGAATCAATGCTAAAAATGTGAGGTTTTTTATGAAGGTATTATCCTGCAAGATGCTATGAAAATTTCATAAAGATGAAGTCCCAACTGCACTCATTACAACCACAAAGAAGTGTGTGGAAGGGGTATAGATGAACTACACCACCTACTTGGTAAACCTTTTTCTACAAGATTGTACAGAGGCCTAGGAAAAGGGCACTATATTCCAATGCACATGATTTATAATATTAATTGCACTGGTCAAGTGGAAAGAACCAGGGTATTACTAGCGCATGTGCACATTAGGTAGAAACAATTTGGTGGCAAGGTATGTCAGTTTATGGAACACAACAATTAAGAGAAGAAAAAATGATAGTAACAACAAATTTTTTGATGACTTGGAAAACATTGTATATTTAGTTGTTCCCACACCGTGCATATCAGCAGAAACAATAGAGGCATACAAGGATATCTCACAATTTAGAGGTTGCATGCACCATATGTATATGTAAGCCAAGATAGATCTAATGCGCCAATGGTTTCCAACTAGTTACAGGGTGACAATAGAGGATGTGAACTTGATAGTCAATGATAGGGAAGAGGATTGGTAGAGCCCAGTAGAGAAGGTTGGGAAATCAGAAGAAGAGGAAGAACAAGAAAAAACTAATGAGGAAAATGGTGACGAGCAAGGAAATGATCAAACTAATGGAACAGATCATATGCCTAGCCCATCGATAGGCCCCGAGATAGGAATAAAAAGGAAGGATACAGAAAAATAACAAGTAGGGGGGAATGCAAGAAACCAAAGGCGCATAGAGAGATCCCATTATATATGTTTACTAATGATGATATGGACATAATTGGCTACCAAGTACAGGCTGCCACAAAAGAAGTATGGGAGGAAGTAACAAGGAAGAAAGAAGAGAAAAAGAAGAAAGTGTCAGATCAGCTAGGAGTAATCCAATAGATGATGGAAGCAACAAGAATTATGAAAGAGCACAGGTCCAGAGAAGGACCATCAATGGGGCCAAGGAGAGAAGTAGGAAGTGCACATGCAGCCCTGACAAATCTAAAAACAATAGGGTACAAAACCTTGCATATTGAGACATATGCATTGGAGCTTCCAAGGGGAAAGTTACAGGAGTAAGTAAATGCATCGAGCTATCTCAATAGAATCATATCAAGTATGCCTATATGCATACTACAACATTTGTAGGAAGGCCAATTACAGGAAATGCATACCAGAGGAGAGGAAGCAAAGTAGGAGATGGTCAAAATGAGGGATGAAAGATATTAGATACAACAGTAGTATAAGGATACACTCCAAAAAAAAGGACATTGAAGGACAAATAACGAAGGTCATGAAGGAAAAATATGAGGTCAAATAAAGGGTGAATAAATCCCTTAAGGAAAAAGATGAAGCTTAGGGAATAGCACATAAAACCCAAGCAGTAGTCCAAAGGTTATATAAGAAAATTCCAGAAGTTCCCATAGTAGTCAAAGCTACTATGGAGGAGAAAGTGTTAAATATTGGTGAAGTCATTAAGGGATTTAGGGAGCATATCTAGTACTTAGAGTTGAGGAACATGTCCAGAACACCACCAAAAGTGCATGAAGGAAGGGAAAGAATGGCAAGGAAAACAATTGTAAACAAAATGTAGATAGAGGGATAATGTGAAAAACCTTGTGAGGAGAGTATCCAGGTGTGAAAAAAATTAATAGAATACCCAGAGATGAAGGTTATAGAGGCCAAGATAAGAGAAGTGCAAGAACAAGTGCACTAGGAAATGGAAAGGGTAGATACACTACCACTAGTGGAGCGTAGGTTAACCATTTTGGCTCAACGATAGGTATATGTAGAAGTGAAGAGAAGGAGGGATCAAAAAAATATCCTTCAATGGAGACTGGGATCACTACATGAATAATCAGTGATGGTAATTGGAGAATTGGCCATAGTGCATGGTTAGGTCAAGAAGACAATGATTGAAGTAGAGGAAAAACTTACAAACTTGACTGCATAGAGTGCAGATGAGATAGTAGAAACAAAGGACACAATCATCAAATAGGTGGAGGTAGCAAAGTCTAACTCTCAAAAATTCGTTTTGGCATGGAAGAGTACGCAAAAGGCCTGAATGGCTCAGGGAAATCCACATGTGAGTGTTGGGGGCCTGTTGGACAAGAATCTTTGGAAACAGTTTTGTAGTTTTGATATAGTTTTGGAAAAAATAATAAGTATAGGAAGAGGAAGAAGAAAAAAATCTAGGAAGTGCGTAGCTAAGGTGCATCCATAAGGAAAGTGCGCAGAAGGAGGAAAATTCACAACAACAAGACAATGTGTAGACATGATAATAAAGAAAACAAACAAATAAATTTGAAATAGAATAAAGAAAGAGAATAAAGCGAGAGAATAAAGCATGAAAAAAGGATGACAACCTGACATTTCAAAAATAGAAGAATAGTAGAAAATAAACATGCAGATTGAAAAGAAAAATAAAGCACTTGAATAAACAATTAATTGAACTGGCCATGCAATGTAATGGGTTTTCAGGAGGAACCAAGTAGGGTTTTAAGACCTAGATTTTGATGTATAAATATGTAACGCATTGGGATATTAGGGTTTCCCATGTTGAGTTATATTATGTTGTGTTATGTATTGTTGTTAGTCCATTAAAGAGAGGAATATTTGTCTGAATGTGAGGGATGATGCAGAGAGAGATGATTGCACTGTAGAGCAGATAGGCTAGGAGAAAAGGAATATTTCCATAATACTTCTATGTAAGCGCAATGTTCAAGCCAGAAGTATTGAATGAAAGAATAATAAATAAGCTAGTCATTGTGGACATAGCCCTGAGTTAGGTGAACCATGTTAAATCTTGTGTCATGTGTCTTTGATGTGATTTATTATGAATTATGTATGGTTTCATAGTAGATTATTTTTATCTCATGTTGAATCCTTTTGCAACGATCATAACTAGTAAAGAAATGATTTTAGGCAGTAATAAAAAATATATGGATAATATGAATCTGAATCACGAAGCAAGTTAACACAGAATAAGGACAATATTAGGCACACTGACATAATAAGAAAGAATCGACTGAAGGATTTCCTCCCATTAGCTCAATACTATAGAAGCATGGTTCTCAGAGTCCCAATAGATACCTCGGGTGAGGCTTCATCTGCACAAGTAGGTGATGCCAAAAGGGTTGGTGTCTGGTGGCTTTTGTTGGTCATAGATAAACCAAACCTAAGGTATTACAAATCCCATGCAGCACCAACATGGATGTTGTGATGAGTTTATATTTTCCTTGTTACAAGGTATGTAGTCTGTAGTCTATATGAAGAGAGGAAAGAAACTCCAATCATCTAGTGCAATAAGACCCATCCATAATAATAATAAAGGTCCAGGTGAACAAGAACTGAAGGGATGACCACCGAAAGAAGATGAGAAGGATAAATTTGTAACACTAATTGCTTCCAAGATATCTTCAGAGGAAGACACATAAAATATACCCCCTTGTGAAGGACATGAAGGAACAAGAGAGTTAATCACTGGGAAGTTTGACTCTAGAGAGAGTTATCAAAACAATTCATTCAATGAGAGTTCTCCTTCACAAGAGTCAGGGGAAATTAACAAGCCATATTTCAAAGAACCCCAAAATACCAACATGGATCAGGAGGTAGCCTCTAACTTTACTTTCAAATTTCCAATAAAAGACATTGAAAGTGAGGTTCCCATGAAATATATTCCTCTTTAAAATATTCCTAATTATCATGTTTTATCAAATAAATATCCTAACACTTTTCTTTTTGAGTTCAATGTCCTATGTCATAACTATGATTATGTCTCTAATACTTAGAAATTAAATTTGTTTCCCGCCACCCTAAAGAATGGATCTTTACGATGGTTCATGGGATTTGGTGGGAAATTGATTGACACATGGAATGACATGAAGAAAAATTTCCAGCAAAAATAGAAAGATTGTTATAAAGGAAAGGAACTTCATGAATAAATTTTCAAAATGACACGAAAAAAAGATGAACATCTCGAAGATTACGTGGAAAGGTTCCGGTACAATTTTCATAGGTCTAATTTTAAATTGGAAAAAATACATTGTGAGCCCTTTTTATTAGAAGAATAAGAGATGAATGCATGGATATGATGAATTTAATGGGAGGAGGAGACATCTCACAAGGAGAATATGATCAAATTTGTGACATTTGCAAGAGATATTCTATAGGGATTTCCAAACAAGGAAGAAGTGCAAGGGTTGTCTACAATAGAATTTGAAAATCAACCATAGGAGGAGTTACTCATGCAGAAATAGGTAATTTATTGGATAAATTCAAAATGAATATTCTTAGCTCACATGCATCATTTTGTAGGAAAAGCATAAGAAAGTATAAGCTGAGAAAGTGTTTTCCGTACTTTGTTCAAGGTGTAGAAAAAATATCCCCTTAAGGGAATTCCCACTTGATCCCAATGAGGTTTGCAATATTTGTGAAAAATAGCATCCTACCAATTGTTTCCCTTCACCACCAAAACTAAAATAAATGTACCAAGGAATGGATGAGGAAAAACAACAAGCTTGTTTCATTGCTCCAAAGTGACCCAAAAGGTGTTAATCCTTATTCAAGGAAAATAGGAGTGATTTTACTCCATTGATCAAGATGGATGTTGGTGGCCTCCCACCTAATCCAACTGGCTCATTTTGGCAGTTTTCTAGTTTAGTAGTTTTTTCCTAGTTTTCGAGTCCCTGACTTCCGGGGTCGTTTTGAAGCCCTAAACAATGTTTTTAGGGCTCACCACAATCAAAATTTGATGGGCTCGCCACAGGAAACATGTGTAGTCCTCGAACAGACCTTTCCAACAAGTTATCGTGCAACTAAAATGAATATTGTATACAAAAGTTACAACCCTTGGAATTTGATGTACTAACTTAACCAAACGGGGCCCACATGAATTTTGGTGCTTCATCTCCTAAGGTTAGGTTTTTGGATGTGTAGGGTTTTTGACATTCCTGATTATTGTAAAAATGCCTTGAGAGGCTCATTTTAATGATATTCTTGTGAAGGATCACAACCGTCTCATCTCTTCTCAGAGATAAGCTGCCACCATTCTAGCAAGCTTTTTTTCGATGCATTTAACAATTTTATCTTATTTCCTTATTGAATATAAACCATTTTACTATATATTTGTTATTCTGTTTTAAGCATATTTTGATAATAATTTGAATTTGTTTCATTCTTCTCATAAAATATGGATCAGTGGTATCAGAGTGATCTGTTCCTTGTCGTTCTTAATGCATATCCCCAATGAGGTCAGGGTACAAATAATTGGGTCTCAATCGTGTTTCTCTTGAGGACAAAATCTCTTTCATGCCCAAGAGACCTATCATGGAAAGAGAAAATAAATACAATGGGATAGGATACCTCTTCAAAATGTTTGTCAAGGAATACCTCAGGGAACAGAGGGATGAGATGATGGATAGTTTTGTGCAAATCCTTCAATGGCTACCAGCAAACAACACATCTTCCTCAAACGGAGGCGCTGCCCCCTTCAAGGTAGAAATCAATTTCGATATTCCTATATTTGAAGGTCAGATAGACCCAGAGGTTATCAAAAAATGGTTGAATATGCTAGAAGGGTATTTCTTTGGACATAACTTCTCAAATAGAGAAAAGATTACTTTTTCACTCCTCAAAGTTGTTCCCCATGTCAAATATTGGTGGGAAAATTTTTGTGAGAAAAAGGAAATATAGGAACCCTCATTATTTATAGTCGCAATCACCTGGGAATCCTTCAGGGATGCTATTAAGGAAATATACTACCTTGCTTGAAGTTATGAATACCTGTAAACAAAATGGACCACACTGCAGCAAGAAAGAGATGAAGTAGTGCCCGAGTTCACAAATGTATTCCATACCTTGTGCACCAAGATGGGTATCAAGGATTTTGAGAGACATCTGGTGATCAAGTATTACGAGGTATGCATAGATACATCCAGGAAGAAAGGGAGTTTCTAGACATATCATCCTTGGGTGTGGCCTACTGATATGTCATCAAAATTGAGAATAAGCTCAAACAAAAGACACGAAAATTTGGGCCTGGGAACCCCTCAAAAAAAAAAATAGGAAAGGGCAGCCCCAACCCACATAACAAAGGATGGAGAAAAGACAAACTGCCTCAGGAAAACCAGTCCATGACGTAAGAAAAGAAGGATATCGGAAAGACAAATAAAGATATCAGGAAGTGGTATGACTTTCATAAGATCCCCTGGCATAACACTATTGATTTTCTCTCAAAGAAGTCACCGGTGGCTGAGGTGAAAGCCTCTGAATCAGGTGTAGGTTCCTACTCTAATTTAGAATTAGAAAAGGGGATATAGATCATTGATGCAGAACCCAGTGATCCAAATGAGCCATAGAAAGATGAGCGCCTTTTTGATTCACAGATGTGGGTGAAGGGTACCCCACTGCACTTCTTTGTTGATAGAGATAGACAAAAGAACCTCATATCAATAGAGGTTGTCAAGAGACTCACCTTGTCGACAAAGTTGCACCCACATCCAAACACCATTGGATGGCTCTGCCAAGGAAGCAACATCTGCGTCAGCCAACAATGTCATATGTCATATGGCTTCAAGCCCTTCAAAGATGAGGTATTGTGTAATGTTTCCCCTCTCAAATTTTGTAATGTTCTTTTGGGCCAGTCATATTTATGGAAATTCCATGTTGTATATGAGTCTAGGCCTCGCAATGTTATTATTACTTTGAACAAGAAATTGTATAGGATACTTGAGGTAGTCCCACCTAGTTCTATTTCCTTGATCTCTACCAATCAATGGAAGAAGGTCATCTCTCAGACAGGGAAGTTTGTCTTCTTTGTGATTCTCTCTTAGAATGAGCGAAAGATCTCAGCCACATCCAAGGTCTCTACAACCGACCTCTCCACACAGAAAAAGAAAGTGGATAAGATCGTGGAGGAATACTCAGATATCTTCTCCTCACTAATCGGGGTACCTCTACACTATTAGGTCAAGCACCCCATCGATATGACCCCCGACACACCACTTCCCAATGGGCCATTATACCATCTCTCTCTGTTAGAGAATGAGGAGATGAAGCGAAAGATCCAAGAAATGCTCCACAGGGGGCACATCCATCCCATCTCATCACCTTGTGGGTGCCCGATCATGCTGGTACAAAATAAATATGGAACCTAATGACTCTACATTGAATACCAAGCCCTGAATAAAATCACAAATAGAAATTGGTACTCGATTCCTCGAATTGACGATCTCCTTGATCAACTCACAAGGGCCAAATACTTCAATAATATTGATCTGAATTATGGCTACCACCCGATCCCGATACAAGAGACAGATGTATGGAAGACCACCTTCAATTCTAAGGGAGGTATTTTTGAATGGTTGGTCATGCCCTTTGGTTTGAAAAATTCTCCAGCCACTTTCATGAGGATGATGGACAATATCCCACGACCATTCACCAATAATGTTTTAGTGGTGTATTTGGATGACATTCTCATTTACAACAATACTTGGGCATAACACTTGCACCATATTCAACAGGTTATGCACACCCTACGGCAACACAAGCAATTTGCCAACCTAGAAACATGCTCCTTTGGAATGGACAGGTTCCATTACCTGGGCTATATCATTGATCAACATGGTTTTTATGTGGCTCCAACCAAGATCAAAGTCATCTGTGATTGGCCAAACCCAACCACACTCACTGAGCTTCAGAGCTTCTTGGTCCTTACCAATTTCTACCGCAGGTTCGTGTTGGGATTATCCCATATTACATGGGCCCTCAGCCAAGTAACTAGGGGTGGTGGTAAGGAAAAATTTGTGTGGGGTTGGTACCAACAACAATAATTTGATGATTTTAAGTAACGCTTGTGCTCAACCCTGGTAATTTAACTACCAGACTTGTAACAACCCTTTGAGATCGAGAAAAATGATTCAGACTATATTGTGGGCATCGTTCTCACTCAGCACAACCACCCCATGGACTATCATAGTGAGAAACTATTAGATGTTATTCGTAAGTACCCTACTTACGAAAAATAAATGTACTCCATTGTGCAAGACTACTGCTAGTGGAGACATTACATTCTTGGGAAGGAGACAGTCATCCACACTGATAATAAGCCATTGCAGTTCATGCAGACACAAGGGAAATTGAAAAATGACCACCATCAGAATTGGTCCACATACTTGTAGTAATTCTACCTCAACATGAACTATAAAATAGGAAACACCAACCGCGTCACGGATTGCCTCAATAGACCATCAGTCACGAAACTCACCAGGGTGCTAGACTCTTCTTTCCATGAGACCTCTTCATGGCCCCAACTCTATGAGACAGACTCGGACTTCACCACCACCTACCAAATGTTGGGCACAAAAGCAATTTTCACTAATTTCCATCTTTAGGATAGGTTGTTATGTCATCTGGGCAATATCTATGTTCCATCAAGAAAGCTAGAGAAGATGACATGGGAATCCCACTACAGTAGAGTGGTAGGACACTTCGGCATCACAAATATAGTGGAAATAATGCAGAAACATTTTTACTAGATGAAACTTTGACATGAGGTCAACAAGTATATCAGTTCCTGCACTTCCTGCACTATTTCCAAACTGACCACTAAAAAACAAGGCATGTACACCCCTCTTCCTACTCCTGACAGGCCATGGGAATCCATCTCAATGGATTACATGTTGGGCCTCTTGTCCACCAAGCGGGGAAATGGCTGTGTTTTTTGTGGTTTTTCATCACTTTTCAAAGATGGTGATTATGGTCGCCTGCAAGAAGAGCATCACAACAGAGGCCACTGCCAAGATATTCTTTGAATGATTCTGGGTACATTTTGGAATCCTGCAAACCATTGTCTCATATCAGGACAATCGATTTCTCAACACATTTTGGTCGAGCCTCTAGTCACTGCTAGACACCAAGCTCACTAAATCCATGACCTTCCACCCCCAGACATATGACCAAACCAAGGTCATAAATTGAATGATCGTGCATATCCTATGCATGTATAATTCCAATCACCCTCACAGGTGGGAAGAGAGTATTCCCTATGTCCATCATAACTACATTCGATCCCTGCATAGCTCAAACGAACACAACCTCTTTGAGGTGGGGTTGGGATATCAAGCATTGGGTCCCATAGATGTTGCACTACCCCTCATGGTCACCTCGACCAAATCTTCTCCTGATCCAACTGAAGTTTACAAAGACACCTAGTTCCTTGAGCGGATCTAGCACATCCTCCAACAGGTTCAGGATATCCTACATAAGTCCAATGACAAGTACAAGAAGTGCCATGATCAACACCAGGTCCCACATAAGTTCTAGGTGAGTGACAAAGCTTGGTTGCACTTGCAGAAAGAATGCCTTACAGGACCCCATCAAAATCTTTTCCCACTCTGTTATGGGTCGTACACCATCACCAAGGTTGTGGGTGATAATGATTTTGAGCTCAACATTCCTCCTTTCCTTAGCTTGCACACAGTGTTCAACGTGGATCTCCTTCGACCTTATTTCCCACCATTACTGGACACCTCAGAGGTAGCTCAACAACTGACACCAATAAAGCTCAACACCGACTATATACAATAGAAATCCAATGATTAGATTGTGGAAAAACAAGTCAAGGGAACTCACCAGCTGTAATATTACAGATATAAAATAGTACGCAAAAAATAAATAATTAGCTATAAATGGCATATAAACAACGATATAACCAGAACAACACCACAATAATACCAAAATAATACCATAATAACACCAGAAAGAGCACTTTGATTACTGATAGAAATGTTCACTTGCCTCTTTGTGGAGGCAACCTCCAACAGAGAAGACCTCTATTAAAATAATATCCAAGAAAAACGTTCTCATACCCTCGACTCATATTTATACTAAATATGTCTATTAAAAGAACAATATGAAGGAAGATCCTTCTAGAAGTAGAAGCTTCTATTAGGTCTTCTTGCATTGGACTTATTCTTCCTTATTGCTAGGCCTTATTAATATTGATGTTTATTACATGGAAATATATTATTCTACCTATGTGAGGGGTTAGGTCCCTAACATGTCCTCCCCCTTAAAAACAACCTTGTCCTCAAGGCTTGAGATGAGGAAATTACTGTAGAATGGTAGTTCGTTCCCAAGTGGCATCTACTGGAGTTGTAACTTTCCACTGGATTAACACTTCCTTGATGGTTCATTGACGCGGACGATGCTCATGCTGGTCCAAAATTTCTTGTGTATGTATCCAAATGGAGCCTTCCTCGTCCAACTGGGAAAGGTTGGTTTGAGTTTGGAACTTAGTTCCGATAACCTTATTTAAGAAGGAAACATGAAAAATAATATGGAGCTTAGAATGAATGGGAAAAGCTAACTGATAATCCACCTGTCCCACACACTTGAGAATGGTATAAGGACCATAAAATTTGGGTGCTAGTTTCTAACAATGTTCAACCTTGAGGGAATTTTTCATGTAAGGTTGCAGTCTAAGAAACACTTGATCCCCTTCTACAAATTGACATTCATAGAAACCTTGATCTACTTGTTGCTTCATGCAATTTTGGGCCCCGACCAAATTCTCTTTGAGGGTATAGAGAATAGCCTCTCGAACTGTAAGCGTTTGGTCATCCGTCTGGACCTTTGAGACACTTGGAAAATATGAGAGAATTGAAGGTCAATTTTTCCACATACCGCTTCAAAAGGATTCATGTAGGTAGCTACATGGTAAGAAGTGTTGTACCACCATTCAGCTAGTGGTAACCATTGAGCCCGCTAATTTTTCCTTTCTGATGCAAAACACCTCAAATAGGTTTCCAAACACTTGTTGACAAATTCAGTTTGACCATCAGTCTAGGAATGATAAGATTTGTTGATATGCAATTGGGTTCCATGTAGCTTGAAAAATTAATGCAAAAAATTCCTGGTGAAAGTTTGGTCGTGATAAAAAAACAATAGAATGAGGCATGCCATGAAAAGTTGAGCCACAATGGATGTTGTAAATGGTTTTTGAAGAGAACAGAAAAGATCATACTTGGAAATATGATCAACTACCACCATGATGACTGATTTATTGCCTAATTTAGGTAAGCCTACAATAAAATCCATAGAGATATCCCACCAAATAGAAGGTGGAACCGGAAGTGGTTGTAGTGTGCCAAGAGATTTGACTGTTTCACCCTTGCTTCATTGACACACATCACATTCAGACACAACATTGTGAACGTCCTGTTTCTTACCATCCTAGAAAAAAGAACAATTGAAACGGTCATAGGTTTTGGTAAACCCGGAGTGCCCAGCGGTTGGCGTATCATGAAGCTTAGAAAGTACCATGGATTTAAGTTTTGATTTTTTACTTAAATATAAACAACCTTTGTATCGAATCTCATAATTGAGCCAAGAGTACCCTGGGGAGACTGGAGAATTGGCCTGCAATTGTTGTATTAGATGCAAACTTTTGGGATCGTGTAGCCATTCCTAGAAAAAAACTTGGAGCCAATCTGGTACAATGAAGGAGAGAGAAAAAATGCACCCTTCGGCGTCATATTTTCTTGAAAGTGCATCAACAACCGCATTTCCTTTGCCTTTCTTGTAAATGATCTCATAATCATATCCAAAAAGCATAGTCACCCATTTTTGTTTCTCTTGGGAGGAAAGGCATTGTTCCATAAAAAACTTGAGGCTTTGATGTTCTATCTTAATTTGGAAGCATTGCCCCAATAGATAATGGCACTAAAAATCCACAACATGCAGAATAGCCAACATTTCCTTTTCATAGATTTATTTTCCCAAATGTCGCTTTGATAGTTGCTTGCTGGTAAAGGCCAACGACCAACCTTCTTGCATATGGATTGCACCAATTCCTTCCCCGAAAGCATCACATTCCAAGACAAAGGTCTTTGTGAAATCAAGAAGGGCTAGGATTGGAGTGGTGCACATGGCCATATTCAAGGTTTTAAAATCCTAAGAAACTAATGGATTCCAAGTGAAAGAATTATTTTTAAGGAGAGCAGAGAGAGGTGCCGCAATATTTCCATAATTATTAACAAACTTGGGATAATAACCTACTAAACCCAGAAATCCTCTTAATCTTTTGATAGTCTTTGTTAAGCCCTAATATTGTCTCATCACCCCTTAATTGGGGCATATTATATTAGTAATGTTATTTTATTTACGTCGGCTTTAGGCCATTAGTTGTAATTATACCTCCTAGTTTCCTATATATACCAAGGAGACATTTTCATTTTGAATCATCTTGTACTTGAACATTTAAGTGGGGTAAAAGGAGGT
>JZKD02S0460652.1:0-17406 GCA_000966675.3 Picea glauca | reverse complement strand
TAACAAGAGTTCCCCTGAACTCTTCCAGTTGAAATGGAGGAGTTCCCCCAACCTTATCTGATGTGTTGAGCCTTTGACCAATGAACTTATTGAAATCCCCTCCGCTATGTAGGTTTGTCCATCACCTGATTTAATTTTATCATCTTCGGTGCGTTGGAGGATTTAACACAAACTCCTATGGTGCAACCGGAAGAATTTCCCTCGTCTCCTCCAATGGAACTAAACATTTCACTGGAGCGTATCCACTGATATTGTCCCATACCTCAAACCATGTGCCCATAAGCTTACAAAGTGATTTATGTGACCCTCCTTTTTCACCTTGCATCATATCGCTCATCGCCTTGAGAAAGAAAAAGATATTTTTCCATGCGAGTAAAGATCATACTTTTAGGAAGAACATCATCATCCACTAATGTCTCGAAACCATTTCTATCCCCCTACCCTTGTACCCACAACACTTCTATTTAAACCATAAATATGGATATGTTTGTTAACCCCATTGTTTAGCATTGTGTGTGTATATATATATATATATATATATATATATATATATATATATATATATATATATATATATATATATATATATATATCTCTATACCACACCCCTATAACTCTTCTTTCCCGCACCTTGAGTAGCGCTCATCTGAGTTAGCATAAATCACAGCCATGAGTGTAGTGAGATTCCTAGCCTTGCATCGATCACCATCAAGCTCTAACCTAGGCCCTTTCCCAATTGAATCCATATCCAAACCATTATCCATAATCACCTTGGTATCTTACACTTAGTTAAAATCTTGAAAAAATCACATAGTTGGCAAGGTCTCCATCTTAATATTCATTGCATAATCGGTGAAGTTATTGTGTTTGTTTCCAAACATGTCGAAGGAGTTATTACAAACTCTAATGGTATTTATCCTTGATTCATCGACAAATATTAATATAAGAAATTTTGATAGTTCATCGAAAGAGTTTACAAGAACCCCTCTAGTACCATGTCAAGGCACTTAACAAAAACACTTCCAGTTGATTGGCATTATTGACAACAACTCCTCCAATGTAGCTGGAGAACTATTATGACCACCAAAAAACTTCTTGATACTTCCTCCATACATAACTCTACATTTCGATGAGGTTAGCATGAACTGTGTTGATATGAAGTCTTGTTTGTCGGCATGCTTAACAAAAACACCTACGATTTATCGGTGGCCTTGGAAACAACTTAGTCGATGTAATTAGAAGAGTTCCCAATAATTTCTTCGATATCACATTACCATCAGCTAACTTATTCATAAATCCTCCAATGAATAACCAAAGTACTATCCCTCTTCAGTGCTAGCTCCACTTTTTTGTATCAGTCGAGTTAACATCAACTTCGTCGATCCACCTAGATTTATTCCCAAGCTAAGATAGTCTTCCTCAAACTTTCACCATGTTCTAGATCATCTTATCTTCTTCAAAAGATGGATTTCTCCCTCAAATTGACTGGAGTGATTCCTCAAGTACCAAACTTAATTTTAAATTAATGGATTTATCTCTAACATCCTTTTGTTGCTCAAATGCTCAAGTTTAATATGTTTACAAGAACTGATGATTCAAATTTATTTTCTTATCACTGGTTTGTGCATTAGTTATGATTGTATGTCATAGATTCATATATGTCATTGTGAAAGAAGACAACCAACAAAGTATCCACAACAAAATCTTATGTAAGTGGAAGCCGACAAGAGGGCGAACCTGCTTCCCCAAGGGCATTATATAACGATACTAATGGACTCATAGAGAAAGGGGGAGATTCACTCAAATGGGGTGAATTCTTTTAGATATTCAAGAGGCAAACATTCTTAGTGGAAGATAAAGACCAGGATGAACTCAAAATATTCAAAAATATATGGAGTTAAGGAATGCATAAGGTAGAGGATCAAGTAGTAGTTTTCTCATGTGTAGAAACGATACCATGGATTCTAAAGCACATGGACCTATGCAATTGATTCATAATCAATGCTAAGGGGAAACAAATAACATCCTTCCAAAGATTTTATATCGCTAAATACTACCATTTGGAGAAGGTAAATCGGTCACTAAATGAGGAACTCATCAACAAGTTCCCACACAAGGCTAAGGACCTATTCAAAATATGGTAAAAGCGAGATAAATATTTTAATATCGAACCATCTGGAAAGTATCCAACCACTGTGCTTAGAACCCCATATCAATACATCATGGATATGCTTTGTAGGCTATATGGGGAGAAATATGCTTCTAAAATATCCTTATCCCTAATGCCCATGATTTACTAGTATGTCAATGAAGGTTGATTTACTACTACTTAACAAAGTCCATCACAGTTGTCAAAGAGATTGAACCTGGAAAATTTCCAATTTTTCACATGTCGTCATATCTATTGGATATTATGTGCATGCCAAATCAATATCATAAGATGGATTGGGCTTGGCAACCAACAGACCCGTCTATACATATCTACTGAAGGGTGCTTTGGGAGCACAAATATAGAACGAAATACCATAAGATATGTGCCCCAACTCCTTGTATGACAAATAAAGCATTGGCCATAATCTGGAAGATTAGAGGCCAGTATCTCATGGAGCATGGAACCTATATAAGAATATGCGGGGCTACAAAATCTCCCCATTTTCTCTCAAGATTTGTTCCTGAGATATTAGTGCTCCAATAAGTCACATATCATACTATATCCATGGATTCAGAACAACCTTTTATCAATACAACAAGGCTACATGGCCCCCATTGTCGTTGTGGGTCAGCTCATATTCATTCGAAAGAATTAAGCGAGCCCAATCAGGGGTGGACACACTGATATCCTTCTGCTTCGGAAAAGAAAGGTTCTAGAGGCACGATCCCAAGAAGGTGGTCAAGAATTATTGCATCCAAATCAAACACACTTGAGAATATACTTTGAATACTTTGGAGGAGGAGAAATTTTACCATGAAGCCAAGACTTATGATGAAATCATTACCAAGTGATAGGTTAGACCTATCGGAAGGATCACTGATGAGGAGAAATCCCCAGAAGAAGCCTGAAAAAGAGACGAAGAAGAGGCAGCAGTAAAAGCATCGGCCACAACTACATCTCGACATTCTGAATCAGCCAAGGAGGAAGAACCAATAGCTGACAAGAAAGGAATGAAAAAAGAGAAGATCTAAAAGAAGAAGGAAGACGTTGCTGAAAAGAAGAAAAAGATCAAAGAATCCAAGCCAAAGGAAGAAGCTAAAGAAAATGCAATGACAACAACAACAAAAGCAGAAGAAAATGTGTTTTCAGAGAAAGTGACATAATATTAAAGAGAAGCAAAGGCAAGGGCTAAAAAGGTAGTAGCATAGGCGGAAGAAGTAGGACAAACAAAATCATATGAGGTTGCAGCTAAGGCAGTCAAGGAATAATAACGAAAAAGAGATGAAAAGGATATTAATAACAATGCCTCAGTTATGGATATGAACATTCCAAAAAAATCAACAGAATTTCTTAGCAACCATACTCAATTTGGAGGAATGGAGTTGGGGTTTCACACACCATACAAGCCCAAAAAAGTGGAAAATTTTAAAAAGTTCAAATATGACAAAACAACTGAAAATATTGTGCAACAAGTCAGGAAGGTGTCAGTCTCAAGGGGAAATCCATTACAAGTACTCAAACATACTATTATGACAGAAGATGCCAGTCAATATCCACTCTCCATAACATTTGTTGGCTCTGCCTTCACCATGGCAACAGAGTAGAACCTCAAGAACTTGTTCTGCCAAAACCAAGAAAAAGATGTCAGGATCAAAGAGTTGGAAGAACAAATCAATCAAGTAAGGAAATACAAGGACAGTGTAAAATAATTTAAATCATGTACTGAAATGGTTAGAACAAATCTTGAAGAATCTATTACAAATATGTATGTTCATCTGCACTTTTTCTAGAAGCTTCCAGCCGGTATAATGGACTAGCATAACCGTGTGCAAACCAAAAACTTCCAATTCATCACCATCTGAGAGGTCTTGAATGAAATGAAATGATGGGTCTACGAAAATCCATTTTCTCTAGTAGAACTCCCTCGCCTCTCAGAAGTAGAAAGGAGAATGGATTACACTTCCCTTGATTGATTCTAGCAAGCGGGGAAGAGAGCAAAAGAAGAAACTACAAGCTCACTCATGATGTGTGCCCATATCCACAAAGTCGTACAAGTTTTGACACATAAGTTTTTCCTTCCTCCCATTGAAGAGCTTGGGAAAACCATCTCGATGGAGTAGATCCTCGAAAAATCTAGAAAAACACGAGTCAGAGACGAAAAATAATTGAAACAACTATGAAGGTGACAATTGAGTTAATGGAGAAACACCTTGTCCATCTGACCAAAGTTCATGCTATGATCCAAGCATTCATGGCCACCCTAGCAAAGTATGTGATGACTCTTACCGATAACATAGCCTCACATGAAGCCTCCCTCGAAGAACTTCTATACCGCAGGATCGTATCACTCAATGACCAGTATGAAGTTTGAACAACCTACGTCAAAGATAAAGGCACATGAATATGACAAAATAGAAAGTTTGAATTTTCTATCAATTATATTCTCTCTTTTTTTCAACTGTCCTCAGTTTCATCCTCATTCTTACACGTGTCAATAGTTTTTGAGGGGAGAAATTGAAAGGTTTTTGTAACTGCTTCTTGTGGAATTTAGGAAGACGGTTTCAACGGTTATTAAAATTCTTATAAGTAAAGGAAGGGGCCAATTTTGAAGAGGCTCTTCAAGCATTGTATACTCATGAAACTATTTTTGGAGAAAATGATGTGTTAACTAAAATGAGAAGCCCTTAGGGCCATTTTTTATAGAGATAAGAACTATTTGTAAATTGTTTCTTGTAATGAACTACTTTCAGTAGATTATTTACTGTTTACATGTATTGTAAGAATATATTATTTCCTATAGACTTTTCTCAACCAAATTGATATCATTCTCACAGCTTTGATATTCTTTCTTATGTTTTATCCTGAGCATATGAGTTGCGTATGTCTGTGATAACATGATTTAGACTAATCTAGTTATGCATTTGCATGCTTGTGTTGTCTAACTTTGTTACTTTGTAACAGCTATCTGAGTGAAGTTATTTGCAGTGATTATTTTTGTTTTCAACTACTCATTTGGTTACTATAAATTTCTCCTAGATAGGATAGGATAGATTAGATTTATTTTTGTAATTAGTTAGATTTCATTTGCATTCAAAAAACATCCAAATCACCCCTCATACCAATAATGGAAGCCAAACCAAAATTCGGATGGGTCTCCTAAACCAAATGGTGCATAGTCTAATTGGGACCATGTACTGGAGAGTACCCCTTGTTGTTGGAGGGAAATTATTCCCCATCAACATAATTGATGCTAGAAGGAGGGTCTGATTTTCCATGGCTAACACAAATCAACTACATACACACATCCAATCCTCTGATAATATTCTCTTCGAACAACGTTTTCCTCCTATCACTTCTAAACATGACATTACATTTGAAGATAGAAACCTCGCATTTGAAAGTGCTACTGGAAGTCTTGAAAATCATCCAAAATATTTGTATCCCATCCCTAAAAAGGAGTGCAAAAAATCATCGCATTACACACTCATACGCCAAGTTACTTGGCCAATTACCTACAACTTCAACACTCCCCAGGAGGAGAGCCACCCACGTAAGATGACCTGAGAATAGAAACAAATTTCTTGTTGACCCAATGGAAGATTTGATTAAAACTGCTCTACAGGACATACATGTACCCTTCAACCATATCCCTCCCACATCTCCTATCCCTACTCCTCCTGATTCGGAAAATAATATTGACGGTGAACACTCATAATATAATTCTAATGAAATCATGGGTGAAAATTGAAATAGATGAAAGTTACCCCCACCCTGGATGTCCTAAGCTACTTTCAACTTGGTTGAACCTTTGCATGACTTACCCAAATGTCCAGAGAGACTTCTCCCAAATTTTGACCTAGACAAATCTAGCTCACTAGAATATTATGTAAATAAGTTCTTTCTAGCCACCCATCTACTTGACGTTCGCTATGAAGATGTGGCATGCAGGCTCTTTCCATATACCTTTGAAAATAAGGCTTCCACAAGGTATTTCAACCTACCAGCTATCTTCATAACCTGTTGGAATGACTTCAAAAAATCCTTCATTGGAAAATTTAGGGAAGAGAAATATCTTACAACCCTATTCAAAGAACTAGTGGCCTTAAAGATGGAAAAGAGAGAAAGTAAAGGACATTGACCAATGTTTCACTAAAGTCCTCAACAAATTCACTATTGAAACTACTCCTTTTGAACCTTTGGTTTTCAAACAATATACTTCGACTTTACTTCCCTCTATAGGCATGTTCGCTAAATGAGTTGGCAAGGTTACCCTAGCCCAAAATTTTGAGGAATCCAAAGTTTTCCCTTGAGATTATAACTTACACAAAAAAGGTGTTGTCCCCAACACTTCTCTACCCTTTAAAACCAACACTGCTCTCAGAATGATAATTCCTCCCATTCCTACACAAAAAAGGTGTTGTCCCCAAGTGGGTTCTCTCTTGAATGGTGTAGATTCATCCACGATGTACCTCTCCCAGTAACCTTCCCACCAAGCTTTGACATGGGGAAGGGATTTAAGGAGAGCAAAGGTGATCTTTTCACTATCGGAAAATTTTTGGATGGAGTAATAACCTTCTAGCAGATTCAACCATTTTTCTAGAGCATCTGCATCTATCTAGCCTTCAAATAAGGGGATATCAAAATTGACTTTTACCTTGAGTGCCCTGTCATCCAAAGACACAACAACACCTTGTTAAATCTAGAAGAAAATCACGCCAAACCTAAAACCAAAGTTGAAACTCGCCAACTTAATATTAAATGTTGGTTTGATAAAAATTATGCTGACGATAAAGGCTTTTAGGTTGGTGACCCGGTCCTCAAGTGGGACAAGTCACATGAAGACAAAGGAAAACATTCAAAGTTTCAACAATTGTGGTTGAGTCCTTTCGTAATAAAAAACAAATATCGGCCTAGTAACCTACCGGTTACAAAATCTTTAAGGGGATGTAGACTTCCTCCTTGTCAATGGCCAAATTTGAAACATTACATCAGCTAGCCTTTGAGGCAACTTTCACCCTTGAACATAAATAAAAGAGTTTTATTTTTTCATCTTTGATTTCCTACTCAGTTTTACCTTACCTTCTGCGCATTTCTTTATTTATTTTATGCTTTTAATTTTTGTTTGTTTTTTATTCCAGTTAGTTCTCTTTTCTCTCTTAAAATTTCTTACCTTGGACTTCTCAGAAAATTTGGTATCTTGGATTTGAATAACTTTTCAGGTATAATACATTGGTATCAAGTGCTTGTAAATTTGTGTTTTGGCTTCTAGACATAACTTCATATCTATCTATGTAACATTGTTGTGCATTATTTCAAGTCAAAACCAGTAGCAGAACATAGGTCAATACCAGACGAGCATTGTACTCTTAAAATGTAGGAAGAGTGATATAATGGTCATGTCCAAGAGAATATTTTGGGTTTGTCTAAAACTAAATGGAAACTGCTTTGGAAAGGCACTTTTAGTACTCAGGGCATGTTTCCCAGGGAATTATCTCATCTATAATCAAGTTGGCAGATCTCACTTTCACAAGTATCATCCCACATGACTTTAAAGGAAAATTAGGATCCCCCCATCCACCTCTCTCTGAACTTAAGAGAATCATATTATAAAGGTAAAGTCTTGGGGGAAGGCATTCTAGCTCAAGTGGGACATGCAATTATCTGCGTTGGGGCTATGGACACTTGATGGCAGCAGAGGAATCCTTGTGACACCGGGGTGACTCCGTCGAAGCTATAGATGCTTGCTCGCAATGGAGAAACACCAAATAAATATGTAGTCAGCTTGTATTTTCATCATTTCTAATGTATCATTTCCCTTTTGTACTTATCGTGCCTTCTCGAAGAAAATATGGTTAAAAGGGTTATATTATGGTAATCAATTTGCTTTGGGCATGGCTCTGATCTCTCCCTTGCATCATACAAACTTGTCTCATCGAAATTTGTGTTTTTGAATACAATGGGACCTACTCTTTCTCTCTTGGGTCATTCACTACCAGTGTTTCCATTCTCAAAAGTCTTATGTTTAGATACATCTTTACAAAGATTCATGGCTTCTCCCAGTGTGTTGCCATTTGTTATACTAGGCATCAACACCTTCCCTTTTTCTTATATCCTTGCCTAAAAAGCTATTTTTTTGCCTAGAAAATGGGACCCTTCCTTTTCTCCTTGAAGATTTTCCATGACTTTTTGATCTTTGTTAAAATATTCTCATCCCTCTCTGGTCAAGTTGCTTTATTTTTCAAGCTTGATTTGGTTTAATCTTGTTTTGACACTTAGACAATTTTCAAGAATCATTTTTTGGCTATCAGAGAAGCCCATTAACTCCTTCGATACATATCGGAGGAGTTCCACTAAAGTCCTCTTATACATCAGAGAGATTCCTTTGAAGTCTATCGATATGCATAATTTATCACCGATAGAGTTGATAGTAACTCCTACAATGCAACCGGAAGAGTTCGCTCAAACTTTGTTGGTTGAACTAGAAGAGTACCCCCAACCTTCTCTAAAGCATTGAGCCTTTGACCAATGAACTTCTTGAAAAACCCTCTGGTATGTAGGTCCAGCCATCGCCTAAGTTAGTTTTATCATCTCCGATGCATCGAAGGAGTTAACACAAACTACCATGGTGCAACTGAAATACTTCCCCCCATATCCTCCAATGGAACTAAACCTTTCACTGAGACTTCACAACTAATCTTGTCCCATAACTTGAACAATGCGCTCATAAGCTTATAAAGTGAGTTTCATGACCTTCCTTTTTCAACTTGCATCGTATCACTCATTTCCTTGAGAAGGAAAAGAGAATTTTTTATGTGAGTAAAGATAGTGCTTTCAGGAAGAAGATTACCATCCACTAACCTTATCATGTACACATGGCGCATTGTATTCCAGGTTGGCATTTTCTCCGTGATTACCCTCTTCAAGTTCTCATCGAAATTTGTGTTTTTGAATATAATGGGACCGACTCTTTCTCTCTTGGGTCATGCACTGCCATTGTTTCCATTCTCAAAAGTCTTATGCTTAGATACATCTATGTAGAGATTCATGGCTTCACCCACTGTGTCGAATTTGTTATGCTAGGCAACAACACCTTCCCTTTTTCTTGTATCCTTGCCTAAAAAACTATTTTTTTTCCTAGAAAATGGGACCCCTCCTTTTCTCCTTGAAGAGTTTCTCTGGTTTTTTTATCTTTGTTAAAATATTCTCATCCCTCTCTAATCAAGTTGCTTTATTTTTCAATCTTGATTTGGTTTAATTTGGTTTTGACACTTAGACAATTTTCAAGAATCATTTTTTGGCTATCAGAGAAGTTCCCCTTAACTCCTCCGATACATACTAGAGGAGTTCCACTAAAGTCCTCTGATACATCGGAGAGATTCCTTTGAAGTCTGTCGATACGCATAATTTATCACCAATCAAGCTGATAGTAATTCCTCCAATGAAACCAAAAGAGTTCACTTGAACTTTTTTGCTTGAACCGGAAGATTTCCCCCAACCTTCTCCGAAGAACTGAGCCTTTAACCAATGAAATTCTTGAAAACACCCTCCAATATGTAGGTCCAACAATAGCATGAGTTAGTTTTATCATTTCCGATGCGTCGGAGGAGTTAACACAAACTCCTCTAGTGCAACTGAAATACTTCCCCCCATCTCCTCCAATAAAACTAAACCTTTCACTGACGCTTCACAACTAATCTTGTCCCATAACTTGAACAATGTGCCCATTAGCTTATAAAGTGAGTTTTGTAACCTTCCTTTTTCACCTTGCATTGTATCACTCATTGCCTTGAGAAGGAAAAGATACTTTTTGTGCAAGTAAATATAGTGCTTTCAGGAAGAACAATACCATCCACTAACCTTATCCTATACACATGGCCCATCATATTCCAGGTTGGCATTTTCTCCTTGATTACCCTCTTCTCATTCTATGGTTTCAAAAGAAAATTAAGGTTAGGTTAGGGTAAATACACTTGTCTCAATTTTCCTTTGCCCTAGCTCTCAACCTTACTCATCTTCACCTCCATATTTCCCCAAACTTCTTCGAAGCACTGAGCCTTTGACCAATGAAATTCTTGAAAAACCCTTCAATATGTAGGTCCAACCATAGCATGAGTTAGTTTTATCATCTTCGATGCATCGGAGGAGTTAACACAAATTCCTCTAGTGCAACTGAAATACTTCCCCCCATCTCCTCCAACAGAACTAAACCTTTCATTGACGCTTCACAACTAATCTTGACCCATAACTTGAACAATGTGCCCATTAGCTTATAAAGTGAGTTTTGTGACCTTCATTTTTCACCTTGCATCGTATCACTCATTGCCTTGAGAAGGAAAAGAGACTTTTTTGTGCAAGTAAATATAGTGCTTTAAGGAAGAACATTACCATCCACTAACCTTATCATGTACACATGGCACATCGTATTCCAGGTTGGCATTTTCTCCTTGATTACCATCTTTGCATTCTATGGTTTCAAAAAAAAAATTAAGGTTAGGTTAGGGTAAATACACTTGTCTCAGTTTTCCTTTGCCCTAGATCTCAACCTTACTCATCTTCACCTCCATATTTCCCAATGCTATGTCTTGAAACCCTTTCTCTCCCCTACCCTCATACCCACGACAGTTCTCTTTAAATCCTAAAAATGGCTCTATTTGTCACCCCCATTGTTTGACATTGTGCCTATATTTGTTTTTCCTTGGAAAAAAAACGTAATTTTATTCATCTGATGAGACAATATTACATTATGTAGGTGTTGATCACTTTCCATCTGTTTCAAATAGATGAGTTGTCCTTCTGTCATCATTAGGAAAAATACAATGCAATATAAGGTACAAAATATATGAGTCAAATATTTTTGCAGGAGTCATGTGCAGGTTGAGCATGTGAGTGATGTCGTACTGTGCCAAAGAAAGTAGAGAGTCGTTCATCCTTTGAAAAGGATTGTTGCTTTTCCAAAATTTGAGTAGGTTCAAAATTTTGCTAGAAGAAGTTTTATCCCATGGCCTCTATGAAGGGGCAATGGAAAAACTCATATGTGTCTTCATCCTTTGTTTTTGAAAAGTGTCAGGACCCATGAGGAAGTTGTAGTGGAGCTTTTGAAAGAGAATCAACTAATTGATTTCGTTCCCTGTAAACATCTTTAAGTGAGTAATTGTTAAGAGTGTCTAATAATCTGAAGATTTCCTCTAATATTGGCTGCAAATAGATGTTATGGAAAGATTGTTGTTTATGAGTCCAATCGATAACATTTTTTGAATCTCCACAAAATTGTAGATTTTGGACCCCCTTTTCCCCTGCAAATTGAAGTAGTATCTTTAAGGCCAAGAGTTGAGAAAAAATGTTTATTCCTGGTCCTAGTCCCATTTTGATTTTGAGGAAGTGTATGTTGGATAGGTAAAGGGTTGCACCTCCTCCACAGATTTGATTTTTTGAGGCACCGTCAAAAAAATCCCAAGGCTTAGAATGGTCAATGGGAGGGGGGATTAAGGAGCAAATAGGAGGGGAATATTTTTCCTAAGGAAAATGTGAGAGGATTGATAATCCTTGAGCAGCAATAAGTTCAGGAAGGGAAGGTTTGTCTTGAAATATTTCCTTGTTGTGTGCTAGACATATCCCCCAACACATAATAAAAGGAAAACCTTTGATTTTTCTGTAAGGATTATGTTGTGTCCAATGTTGCCAAGTTGTTTCAACGGATGGTCCTTCCCAAGTGAGTCTTTGATTTAGATGTAATGTTATGTCTTGTCAGACATGTTTGGTGAAGGAGTAGAGGATGAAAAGGTGTCTGCTATTTTCATTTTCTCCTTTGCAAAGGGTGCACCATCCAGGTCCTTCAATGCTTCGTTTCCACATGTTGTCCCAAGTGAGGAATTTTTTATTGAGTACACACCACATGAAATTTTTTTCTTTTTGTGGGCACTTTACTTTCCAAAGCCCTTGCCGCCACCATAATGGATCTCTTGGTAGTAGTTAAATATTTATTGAGATGTATCCCAATTTTCAAGTGTAGACCATGTGAGGAGCTTTTTTCCATACAAGTTCATCTTCTTCTTCTGTGATGCGAATGTGACTTGATTGGAGAGAAAAAATATAATTGTTCCAGAGTTTTGAGTGTGGAGCATGTTTTCCCAAAGGTTTCTTCTTTTTTTCATCCTTGTTGCCAGATGGTAGTGGTGAGGGGGTCTGTTACCTGTGAGAGGTAGAAAAGACCTTGTTGGTGTAGTTTGTCAATCAGCTCAGGACTCGGTGAATGATTAACCCCACTACCTGCCCAGGGGTCAATTCTTATTCATATTCCATATCCATTGCCCACTCTCCAAGCTAGTCCATCATTTATTACCTGAAAAGAATTTAGGATGCCCTTCCAGATAATGGAGCAGTTTGTGAGATGTTTTTCTGGTTTTCGAATCCAGTATTCAAGTGAATACGGTATAATGTACTTTTGTATCATAATAGTTTTCCATAGAATATATGTGATGAGTAATCGCCAACCAGATTAGGCTACCAAGGATTTTGAAAAGAGGAAAAAAAAAATAGGCCCCATCCACCCAAGGCTTTTGGGCAAGCTAGTTGATCTCATTTGGCCCATGGTGTGGTAAAATTTTCCTCTCTACCAGACCAGATAAAGCGAAAACAGATTCTTCTGGATTTTTCTAGAATGCCTTTGGGGATCCAGGAAAGAGACATCTCTAGTAGACTAGAACGGATGGAAATACCAATTTTGTCCTTCCTACTCATGAAAGCCACCTGTAACTCCATCCTTTTAGTCTGTTTTCTAGTTTTTCTAGTAGCCAATGCAGATCTGACTTCCGATAATCATTTGGTTTTAAATGAAAACCAAGGTATTTTATTCCTTCCTAAAAGTTCTGAGTCTTGTAGGGGAAAACAACTTTAAAAAAATCTTTTGCTTCCTCCTCCATCCGATAAAAATAATTTGTTGATTTCTAAACATTTATGATCATACATGTGGCGAGATGGAACATATTTAAAATCTTGGCCAGTTTATCATCATCTTGGCGTCGACCGCTGCAGAAAAGTAGAATATCATCCACAAATAGAAGGTGGGTGATTTTGTGGCCTGGGGTGATCGAATACCAAGGATATTCCTGGAACAAACCTCGTGGATTAATGATCGGTTGAGGCACTTAGCCACCAAATGAAAGAGGAGTGGTGAGAGTGGACAACCTTTCCTCATACCACATTCAGAGTGAAAGAAAGGAGAGGTTTCCTTGTTTATCAATAAAGTAAAGGAGATTGTGTTTAAGCAGGCCATGATCCATTTGATAAATGGACCTTCAAATCCCAAGTGTGTGAGGAGAAGTATGATGTAGGACCAATTTACTCTATCAAAATCCTTTAACGAGTCTATTTTTAGTATGGCTCCTCGGTATTTGTAGGTTTTTAGGCTGTGAATTCCTTCCTGGGCTACACCAATAGCTTCATGTATTTTTTGTCCTTGTAGAAAACCAAATTGTTCTTTTGAGATTGTGTTTGAGAGGATGGGCTTTAGCCTTATCGCAATAATTTTGGCTATGATTTTGTAGAGGCAGTTGTAAAGAGATATGGGCCAGAAGTCATCAAAAGATTGAAGTTCATATTTTTTGGGGACGAGGGAAATGAAGGTCGAATTTATAGGTGCATATAGACGCCCATTTTTTCTTGATTCCTCTACAACCTGTAGGAGGTTCACTCCAATTAGATCAAAGAAATCTACATAGAATTCAATAGTCCACTCGTTTGGCCCTGGGATTTTATCCTTTTTGAAGCTTTGGATTGTTTATTTAGTTCTTCTTCACAGACTTCGGCAAAGATATCTCTATTACCATCCTCATCCACGAATCTGAGGAAGTAGAGTATCGATTTTATAATGTCTACAATTTTTTCTCTTGGATCATCCTTAAAAGGAGTTTTGTAGTGTGTGATCCCTAGAAGAGCTAGATCCTCAAAATAAGTGGCTCGAGAGTCCCCTTGACCTTGTAATTTCCAAATAGTGTTTATGTCCTTCCTTGCTTTTGCAAAGGCATGCAATTTTTTTTGTTTTAATCTTATTTTTCCAACCAGATGGCTCTACTCTTGAGGTGCCATTCAGCTTCTTTATCGTCCAACAGCTTTTTGTGACATGTCTCCAAGGATCTTAAGTTTTCTTTGGTCTCTTATTAGTAAAAACCTCCAACCTCTAATTTGGATATATGTTCAAGCTGGTCTTCAATCCGTCTTAGTTTCGCATCTTCTCTGATACACTTTTCAGTAGCCCAAGTTAATGTCATTTGTTTTAAGCGCTTAAGGTTTTCTAAAAATTGAACTATTGTTGGGGTGTCAACTGTTGGATAAAAAGTCTTCCAAATTCTCTTTGCCAAATTCTAGAAATCTTCATCCTCTAGCCAGGTAACGTTGAACTTGAAAGACTGGTTGGTTTCTTTGGGCCATAATCTAGTTCAAGCCAAATCGGGTAGTGATTTGAATCTCCTTCGTTGTCAATCCATTGTTTTAATTGCAGGGGGTAATCGAAGAGGGATTCATGAAAGAGAAAATGATCTAATATTTTAGCCACCCTGGAAGCACCAGATGGGGAGGAGCTTGATGGGTGGTAGATTTATAAAACCCAAATCATTGAAAAGATGGGAGAACAAGGCAGAAAGGGGATCTGGTCGGGCTGAAGGTCCCCAGATTTTAGCATTCCCAAAGGAGAGGTTTAGGTCTCCTCCTACTATCATATTTTTTTCTTTCAAAAGGTATTTTTTGAAGAGTGATTCCAAAAGGGTGGTCCGGTCATAATAAGGTCCATACACATTTAGTACCATGAGCTCCAGCCCCACTCACTCCAGAAATAGATCTACCCCTAGGCAGGATTCCATCGCCCAAGAGTTTTTTAGCTTGACTTATTTTTTGCACCATCCTACGGCTAGTCCTCCCGAGTGACTAGTTGCATCTATCCCGATAAAATCCCAAAATGGAAAAATGGATTCAAGTGCAGTTGTCATTGTGGCTTCAAAGGACATCATTTCTTATAGTAGAATTACAGAGGGTTGATGAAGAGTATTCATCCTTTTTAGCACAAGATTTTTTGGGGGGGCTTGTCAAACCCCTGCGATTGAAAGAGAGGAATTTCATGGGGAAACCCCTGTCAAGGTTTGTGATGCTCTAAGGGCCCCAAAAATTGATCTTTGTCTTCGAGATGTGATGTCAATTAAGGCATGATTTTTTTCTTTAGAGAGATGTGAGGAATGACCTCAACCTTTTTTAGATTTATGTATACTCGGATTTGTGACCAACCCAGGCCCTTCTGGTTTTGGTACCAAGATCTTGCAATTTCTAAGGTTAAATATGATAGTTGAGTCCTCGGAACCATTCAAGGAGGGGTCATCGGAAGAGGAGTCAGAGGGGTGCTCGGGAGGCGAAGTGTGAATGTTGATGGAGGGGGGGGGGGGGGGAGGAGGAGGGGGGAAAGAGTGGGAGGGTCCCTGGAGGATGAGAGGATGGGAAAGGGAAGGTTTTGTAAAGAGGGGGGGGTCCAATTTTAAAAATTGAAAAGAGTGAATAAAATTAATGATAGAAAAAAGGACAGGATATGAAAGATTCTTACCCCCCAGTGTATGGAGAGGTAAGAGCGGTTGTTGTCCAGAGAGGGGGTCAGTCACTGAAGAGACTTCCATCTAGGGGGCAGACTTTGGTTGAGCTCCAATCCATGTGGTAGGTTTTCTTCTCTTTGAATTTGGTTGTTTCTTTCCTGAGTATTGTGAGTGATTCATTGTTGAGTGTGAAGAACTGGTGTTGTGATCGTTCAAAGGTCTATGGAAAGAAAGGTTCTGAGCAAGAGGAGAGTTTGATTTTCAACCATGAAAATTTTTTTGACATTCCCTCAAAATGTGCCCATGTTTGTGGCAGTGTCTACAATGGAAGGGGATCCCTTCATAGTCTAATAGTTGTGTGCGAGTGCGTCCACCATCCGTCATCTTGAATTGTTTTTGTAGTCCATTTCTAATATTGAGGGAGACAAGGATTCGATCAACAACCATTTCTCATGTTTTCTTGAAGGATATATTTGGATTAATGAACATCCCTAGTTCATTTCCAATCACTTGGAAACATTTTGTCGACCAATATTGTGGTGGGAGACCTAGGAGGTGAATCCAAATGGGGATGGTGTCCATTCTTTCGGTGGCTGCATCAAATGTGGGTTCCCATTTATTTAGAAGTACTAGGTTAGAGTCGATAATCCAGCTTCTTAGAAGGGATTTTTCGACTAGGCTGTGGTTGGAAAATTTTAGCATAAACCACCCTTTTGAAAGTCAGGTGAGTTGTGGGTGTGATCCCCGCCAAGAATCAAAGACCCAAGATTCCAGGGTTTTGAAACTGAAGTGTCAGTTGTAATATTTTCCCACAAGGGTTTTTTCATCCATGTCTAGGGATTCCGCCATAGTAATGTCTTGACGGAGAACAATATTTGATTCTACTACTGCAGCCAAAATACACTTGTTCCTTCTGCACTTCCTGTGACTGATACTGGGAAGTGGAGTAGTGTCTACTACTAGGGTACCAAGAGTGCCCGAGGAGTCACCCAAAACATCAACCCAACCATTTAGATTGGATGGGTCAGAACTAGAGGTTATAAGCCCAATCTCCTATTGAACGCCAAGGGGAGGGGGTATGGCCTGCTCTAGGTCTGGGTAAAAACAGGAAGGGGGGAAACCTTGATCCTAGATAAGAAAACCCTCAGGGGAGGGGTCCGAGGTGGGGATAAGTTGAAGGAAGTTTGAGCTCAGAAGGGGGGGAGGCACCCATAGGTCTAGTGTCGAAGATGGGTTGAGCCAGTGTGGGTCAGGGAGGTAATCATAAAGCGAGGGAAAATCTGGAGGAGTCAATAGATGGGGGGTTGGTGAGTTGGGAAACGAGGAAAAAGGATCAAAAAACACCTTTGAGTAATGTGAGGGAGGGGGGATAGAGCCAGAAGAAAAAGTGTAGTGCCCAGGAGGGATGGGGGAGGTGTTGTTCAAAGAGTTTTGCAATAGGATAGGGTTGGGAGGGTCTGAACCGATGAGATGAAAGAGGGGACTACCAGATGGTGTGGTCCAAGGAAGGAGTTTAGTCGGGTCTGAGGAGTATTCTAATAGGTTTTCATAGTTCTCCATGTTATCTGACCAAATCGTGGAGGATGTAAATGTCGCACTCAGAAAAGCGTAACAGTAGAGGAAGGAAGGGTTCCAGGTTAGCGAAGTGTTGACGACCTGTAACCCTTTTTTGGGTGTCAGGAAAAA
>JZKD02S0460586.1:0-17407 GCA_000966675.3 Picea glauca | reverse complement strand
AAAAAAAAGCAATAAATAAAAGAAAGAACAAAGGCAATAAATGGCTTGGAAAGAACTCCATCCATGACAGGTACAGCTCGCCTCTTACAAAGGCACCCACGGACAATACCTACCCAGTCTTCACTATATCTGGACATCCTTAGACCATACCACCTCCTGGTACATGGCTTGAATGATGTCCTTTGGAAACTTTCCTCTTCTTATGGATGTTGGCCCAACATGGCACTTTGTCTTTTCTTCGGCTTTGTATAGTAGGTCAGTGTAATGTCTTTAAGCTATTAGATGATATGCTAGGGGTCTCATGCATGCATTTGATAAAATTAATGATGAAATATGATTGAAATTGCTATGATCTCGAGGACTAATGAGCCCATGGAGGGCGAAGTTTTTGATGTGCAGGACCATGCCCGACGGACAGGTACCAGAGGACCGGTACACATGGGGAGATGATTAGCTCAGACCTCCATGGGGCTGAAGAGCCCATCAAATGGTTGTTGGGATCCCATCAGGGGCAAAGACAGGACAGTGATATGATGAGCCTTTGCACACAAGGGAAAGAAGGATGTTCCACCCAGGACACTTTGGTTGAGCCCAACCTAGGGGGGATGACCCACTTCAGATGGAACGTTTTCCTCTTGATGGACAGGGCATCACCTAGGAGATTCATACCTCATCTTGAGCGTGTGACAGTTTGATGGGATTACTGGCACGTGTGGAAGCTTAGAGGAGCCCTAAAGGGGCTAATGTCTGACTTCTAGATGCTGGACATGCCCAAAAGGGGCCAACGTCTCCCTCAGAAGGGCTTGACATCCCACCTTTTGCTCATTTTAGGCTTTTATTTAGTAGTTAAATGTAAAAATAGTATAATTTTAGTAGTCAGCCTTGTCGGTTGTTTTAATGACCTAATTTTTAAATTAAAGGTCATTGAATGATATAAATTGAGGATGTTTTCCCTCATTTTGGACATAACACAACTCACTCTCTTGTGAGATCTTATTTCTTGCACCCTACTAGGGTAATTTTGGTGTTTCAGTGAGGTGCACTTGTTCTTGGAGGATTTTTCTTGGCATATATGGTGTTTCTCTCAAGGAAGGTTTACAACTAGGATTTGATTATGTTTTCTTCATGACATGTAAGTGAATTTTTCATGTAAAACTTCTTAAGTGAATGGTTGTAGGCTTAATTTCTTACATTTGCTATTATATTGTTGAATCTTGAAACCCTAGGTAGAAAGCACACAAGTAGGTCATTGCTATATGTCCCCTTGTTTGAGAAATAGTTGTAGCCATTGAAAAAGGAAGATATAGCCTAGTCGTTGCTACACTTTTCTCTCCTTTTCTGAGCTAGCATTAAAATTATAGGTTGAAAAGAGGAGACGTCCTAGGCCTAGTTGAATCTACACCTAGGGTTTGAAAGCCTTGCCCCTGCATCACTTTCTCCCTTAAATTTGTACTTTGAAGCTAGCCGTTTTGCCAACTGTATTTAGAGAAAGAGGAAGGAGCATGAGGCCTTGCTTAAGCAACACTGGAGTGAGCCTCCTTCCCTTAGGGTTTTGATTCTAAGGCCCTACCATTGCAACACCTTGGAACCCTACCTTCCAGTCTCTAAGTTTGAATCCTCCCGAGACCTTTTGCCCTTGCTTTGACTCCATTTACCCTAAGGAACTGGTAATTTCTCCAATGTTGAGCTTGAAGTGTACAAAAATCATCTTTCAAACTTTAAATTTTTGAAATCCTAACTAACCCTAATGCTGCTAACCTAGGCTGACGTCATACTTGACGCATCAATCATCTTGACTAATAAATGAGCAATTAAATGATGACGTCTAGCATTTATTAAACAAGTTGTTGATTGATATACTATAGGCTTAGTCATTTGGTAGATATTGATGAATTGGTGATCTTGCATAGGCTATTTAGCATAACGTTGACTTCATCTTATCTATTGCATTTCTTATTAAATGAAATCAGATAGTTAAGAAATACTAACCCTTTGAGTCATAGCTTGCAAAATATACATTTTGTGTTGTCTTGTTCCAGGCAGGTGTTTTCAACAGGGACTTCACTTCTTTACTAGCTCATTAGCCGGGCTATCTGATACTGGTGGTAACCTGTGAGGAGGGAAATCTTAACAATTGACCTTGTATCCATTGCCTCTTCAAACCCTAGGTTGTCGGGGACGTCTCCCCTGGGCTAACCTCCCTAAACAGAAAGAACCTCCCCATCGAGGTGACATTGGGCGGGGAAGGTTCCTGTTACGCCAGTTTGTCCACTATCCTATAGCCTGAGACCTAAAATACAAACTGCGCGATAACATTTTGGCGTCGTTGTCGGGGAACATTGAGTCAACCTTCCTCAATGACAAATATTTTGGTAAGCCTTGCCTCAAAGACCTTTCTCTTACAATCTTACCTGGCGACTCCACTAGGCTTTTATTCCCCTTTTCTTTGGTAGTTTTAGGAAAACTATTTGGCGACTCCACTAATATTTCTTAGGGTGCCACATTAATTTATGTGATATTTTCAAGTTATGGGATCATGGCACACTGGGAACAAATGTATCCGAGTATTGATTTCAGAAGTTTTTAAGGATACCCAAATTACTTTGATACAAAATGGCTAGACAACTCTCCAACGTTTTTGGGCCTCCCAACTCCTCACATAGTAAATTTTTTGGAGTATTTGAGCGAGATAAAGTTGGGAGKAGAGGATGCTCTTATAAAGTTGTTCTTACTCACTCTGCCATCCTACTTACAAAATCGTTTTAAGAGTTGTTGCAAGGACAGGGGTATATCATCTTTCATACACCTCATCAGTAGGTTTATAGACCTTACTAAGCTAGATTGCCAAACGTATGAAGATGTCCTTCAAAACCTTATGGTAACCTTACACCACAAAGGATTCACCATTGATATTGTAGAAGATCTCAGGAGAGATTATCATGATCAATACCAAGAATCCTCTGATATAAGAGACGAGGTTTATGAAGACCATTGTCAACCCCTTGAAGAGGAGCAAGACCTCTCCCATAATCCAATAGAATGCAATGAAGATATAACCAGGAACGTGAATTATGAGGATGAAGCACCAGTAATCGCTTCTCAGTCTGATGAAGTTCTCCAAGATCATGTCCCTCCTGAACAAGATGAAGAGAATGAGGTAAGTCATTTTCATTCTTTTGATGATACCTTGTTCTATGACTCAGAAAATGAAGAAGGAATGGAACCCTTGGACAAGCCAAATCCCCTATGTCTCAAGACTGAAGATGTAGAGGCAGATCTTCCACCTGATGAAGCTATCCAAATACTTGAAGCTCTTTCACAGGAAGAAGTAAGTGAGGTAAATTACTCCCCCTTCCAAGTTTTTAGTGGTTCTTTACCTTATGATGCAGAGAGTACAAAAGTATTGGATGTTTTGACTCCTCCATGTTATGATACTAATACTGACATAGCTGATTTCGACGAGTTCATACATGTTGGATTTAGTTATGCTATAGATCCCATCTATGACATAAAAATTCATCTTTGGATGTTTCCCTTGCAATTACCACAATAGATTACTTTTGACCAGTGGCAACAAGAAGATGAGGTTTTTACCCACACCTTCCAAAAGACCAAGGATGACCCAGTACCTTATTTTCCTGATGATTTTCGTTCATACCTTGAGGACTTTGCTGAATGTTCTTCTGAGCATTTGGACTTATTTTGTGAAGATGATTGTCAATCACATATCTGCTCAGATTTTGATACAAGTAAGAACATTGTTTGCCTAAGGAAAGTCTCTCATGGATTTTCACTCCAGCCACCTATTGTTACTTTATCGTGCTTGTCCATTAAAGGTGTGCTTGGGAAGCATATTTTTAATGTTGATTTTCCTCTTAGGCAAACCCTGAACTCCAAGGGTTGGTTGGGTACTGCATGTTTCAGTCAGTTTTTCAATTTTCCCTTTATAGTTTGCCAATCGTCTGCTAGATCTTTGTCGATCCCTTCTTTGACTTCAGAGCATGAGGATGTCCTAGGTAACCAGTTTGCAGGTCCTTTGAGTTAGTTTGTTGAACCTTGCATTTATCATGACCCTTTCTTGAAGTCGATTGAGTATTTTCCTCAGAGATGCACTTGGCAGGATTCTATCCCTCCCACCCGCCTCCATGAGTTAGACTTTATGACTTTCGATGATATAAAATATTCTCTAACCCAGGTCATTTTTGTGTTTGATTTATCACTGTTTTGGTTTATGATGAAGCACAAAGGCAGGTATCAAGGAACGTTGTTGGGTTGACTTCACTGGTTGTTTGACTACACCAATATGCAGCCAACAGGTAAGAACAGGTAAGTATTTCACTTTCTATTCGCATTTATGATTACTTTATATACATATATATTATATTTGTGGGGTGGCAATACCACCCCACCTTTGTTGTTGATGCCTCTTTTCGAGTGTGAGCAGGTCTGCAGGTTTATGCCAGAGATGTTGAGGTTCTCATGCGCTCTATGGTGAGTACATGTCCCCAAGTTGAAGCCAGATGTTATCCCCGATTTCTAGGGATAACTAGGAGATCATGTCTCGAGGCCCACAGGTCCTAGACGTGGAGTACCAAGAGCAGGATTGACCTGAGCATGGCCCTGGAGGGCCCATCTTTCTTCTTCTTCATCAGACTTGTACTGTCAAGTAGCAGCAGCATCCATCACCATCGGCTTGGACTTGCATTGGAGAAGACTCTTGCTCCATGAGGTAATTGGTCCAAGTATCATGGTATGTGTCATTTTTTATCATTATAAATTTCAAATATATGCATCAGGTTCCTTACATTTCTGCCAACTGCTTGGATCTTACACTGACCCACTTGACCATTGTTGGGGGATTAACGGGGTGCCCTAGCAAGCTTGTACCCATAGGTTTTGGTTAGCCACCAGGGGGGATTTGAAGAGCCAACATACGCTCCCACCATATTATCATTTTACATCTTATCTCCCATACATCCATCCCATTCCCCTAGTCTGGGCATTAGGATGACCTATTTGAGGGGTTACACTTTTTCCTGTGGGAAGAAGGGGCTAAAGGCACAGGAGGTAAAAAGTAGCTGGTAAAAGATAAAATCCATAGGAAATAAAACCTAGAGATGCCTTGCCCGGGGATCCCTGAGAAGGCAATAAAAAGCCTCTCGATAAGAAACAAAAGGGACCCAAAGAAAAACAATAAAACAAGACCTAACCTAGAGGATGGGGGGTCTCATCACGAGCCGACCCATTATGTTCATAGGTATCTAACAATATGACATTTCCATTATCTTGTCACCACGCCGGGGCAATGACCCTTAGTTGCATGGCCAAGGGAAAGGGGGTCTCATCACGAGCCAGCCTTATCATTTCTGCGAAAATACTCATGGGTAACACTGTCAGCTCTGGTCACCATGCCAAGGCAATGTCCTCTGGTCAGACCTTGAAGCAAAAAAAAAGAAAGAAAAAGCAATAAATAAAAGAAAGAACAAAGGCAACAAAGGGCTTGGAAAGAACTGCATCCATGACGGGTACAACTCGCCTCTTACAAAGGCACCCACGGACAATACCTACCCCTGGTCTTCACTATGTCTGGACATCCTTAGACCATACCACCTCATGTTACATGGCTTGAATGATGTCCTTTGGAAACTTTCCTCTTCTTATGGATGCTAGCCCAACAGGGCACTTTGTCTTTTCTTCGGATTTGTATAGTAGGTCAGTGTAATGTCTTTGAGCTATTAGATTATATGTTAGGGGTCTCATGCATGCATTTGATAAAATTAATGATGAAATATGATTGAAATTGCTATGATCCCGAGGACTAATGAGCCCATGGAGGGCGAAGTTTTTGATGTGCAAGACCATGCCCGATGGATAGGTACCAGTGGACCGGTACACATGGGAAGATGATTAGCTCGAACCTCCATGGGGCTGAAGAGCCCATTAGATGGTTGTTGGGATCCCATCAGGGGCAGAGACAGGACAGTGATATGATGAGCCTTTGCACACAAGGGAAAGAAGGACGTTCATCTAGGACACTTTGGCTGAGCCCAGCCTAGGGGGGATGACCCACTTCAGATGGAACATTTTCCTCTTGATGGATAGGATGTCACCCAGGAGATTCATACGTCATCTTGAGCGTGTGACAGTTTGATGGGATTACTGGCACGTGTGGCAGCTTAGAGGAGCCCTAAAGGGGAAAACACCTGACTTCTGGATGCTGGACATGCCCAAAAGAGGCCAACGTCTCCTTCAGAAGGGCTTGACGTCCCACCTTTTTCTAATTTTAGGCTTTTATTTAGCAGTTAAATGTAAAAACAGTATGATTTTAGTAGTCATCCTTGTCGATTGTTTTAATGACCTAATTTTTAAATTAAAGGTCATTGAATTATATAAATTGAGGATGTTTTCCCTCATTTTGGACATAACACAACTCACTCTCTTGTGAGATCTTATTTCTTGCGCCCTACTAGGGTAATTTTGGTGTTTGAGTGAGGCGCACTTGTTCTTGGAGGATTTTTCTTGGGATATATGGTGTTTCTCTCAAGGAAGGTTTACAACTAGGGTTTGATTATGTTTTCTTCATGACATGTAAGTGAATTTTTCATGCAAAACTTCTTAAGTGAATGGTTGTAGGCTTAATTTCTTACATTTTCTATTATATTGATGAATCTTGAAACCCTAGGTAGCAAGCACACAAGTAGGTCATTGCTATATGTCCCCTTGTTCGAGAAATAGTTTTAGCCATTGAAAAAGGAAGATATAGCCTAGCCGTTGCTACACTTTTCTCTCCTTTTCTGAGCTAGCATTAAAATTATAGGTTGAAAAGAGGAGATGTCCTAGGCCTAGTTGAATCTACACCTAGGGTTTTACCTTCTAGGGTTTGAAATCCTTGCCCCTGCAACACTTTCTTCCTTAAATCTGTACTTTGAAGCTAGTCATTTTGCCAAGTGTATTTAGAGAAAGATGAAGGAGCACGAAGCCTTGCTTAAGCAACATCGAAGTGAACCTCCTTCCCTTAGGGTTTTGATTCTAAGGCCCTGCCATTGCAACACCTTGGAACCCTACCTTCCAGTCTCTAAGTTTGAATCCTCCAGAGACCTTTTTCCCTTGCTTTGACTCCATTTACCCTAAGGCACTGGTAATTTCTCCAACGTTGAGCTTGAAGTGTACAAAAATCATCTTTCAAACTTTAAATTTTTGAAACCCTAACTAACCCTAACGTTGCTAACCTAGGCTGACGTCATACTTGACGCAACAATCATCTTGAATAATAAATGAGAAATTAAATGATGACGTCTAGCATTTATTAAACATGTTGTTGATTGATATACTATAGGCTTAGTCATTTGGTAGATATTGATGAATTGGTGATCTTGCATAGGCTATTTAGCAAAACGTTGACTTCATCTTGTCTATTGCATTGCTTATTAAATGAAATCAAATAGTTAAGAAGTACTAACCCTTTGAGTCATAGCCTACAAAATATACATTTTGTGTTGTCTTGTTCCGGGCAGGTGTTTTCAACAGGGACGTCACTTCTTTACTGGCTAATTAGCCGGGCTATCTGATATTGGTGGTAACCTGCAAGGAGGGAAATCTTAACAATTGACCTTGTATCCATTGCCTCTTCAAACCCTAGGTTGTCAAGGATGTCTCCCCTGGGATAACCTCCCTAAAAAGAAAGAACCTCCCCATCTAGGTGACATTGGGTGGGGAAGGTTCTTGTTACGCGAGTTTGTCCACTATCCTATATCATGAGACCTAAAATACAAACTGCGCGATAACACTTCCCACTTCATGCCCAACTCATTGCTTCATATTAAGTTTTAGTGCCTAATGTATTTCACATGCAAGTAGTGACCATGGGTTGAGTCAGATAATGGATCATGATGCTTTCAATTTATACATTTTTCCTTGTTTCACCTTGGTGGTCATCATCATCTCCTAGTCAAGTGTTGTCACTCTAGGGAAGAGTTGTAGTATTAGGGGGCCTTGGTAGGGGTAACATGTCCATGTCCCAATCCATACATAACATGCTCCATCTTTGATCCATATTTTATGAGAAAAACAAAATGAATACAGATTATTAAAAGATGCTTAACACAGAATAGTATAGATACAGTAAAATTGGTTTTCTATTCAATAAGGAAATAAGTTGAAACTGTAAAATGCAGCGAAAAACAAGCTTGTTGGAATGGTGGTGGCTTATCTCTGAGAAGAGATGTGACGAATGCACTCATTCATAAGAAGATGATTACATTAAGGCTCTGAAGGCATTTTTATAATAAACAGGAATGTCAAAAACCCAAGACATCCAAAAAACTAACCCTAGGAGATGAAGCGCCAAAAGTCATGTGGGCCCCGTTTGTTAAGTTAGTACATCAACTTCCTAAGGTCGTAATTTTTGCATATTATCTCCATTTTAGGTGCACGATAGCCCGTTGGATTGTGGAGAACCCTAAAAATGTTGTTTAGGGCCTTAAAACGACCCCGCAAATCAAGGACCCGAAAACTAGGAAAAAAACTGCCAAACTAGAAAATTGCCAAAATGAACCAGTTGGAATAGGTGGGAGGCCACCGAAATCCATATGGATCAATCCTCCCCCCTCAGGAATCAATGGTTCCCATTGCGTTGAGTTCCCCCATCATATGAGGAAATTTCTGCTAAATTTGGCTCCGGGTGAGCCACTTGCCTTGGTGCATGAGCTGACCTACTTTGACAACTCGATAAAGTTGGATGTCTTTCTACCAGGTGCCCTTGATCTGTGTGTCCATAATTTGATCACTGGATTCTTGTTTCATGTAGTTAGGTTTGATCTCTCTTGGTGTCAACTGCTCTGCTATCTCTGAGGTGTCCAATAATGGTGGGAAATATGGTCGAAGGAGAGCCACGTTGAAGATTGAGTGCAGTCCAAGGAAAGGGGGAATGTTGAGCGCAAAAGAATTGTCACCCACACCCTTGGTGATGGTGTGTGGCCCATACCAGAGTGGGCAAAGCTTCCTATGGGGCCCTGTAAGGCGTTCTTTTTGCAAGTGCAACAAAACTTTGTCGCCCACCTGAAAATTATGTGGCACCTGGTGTTGATCATGGCGCTGCTTGTACTTGGCATTGGACTTCTGTAAAATATCTTGAACCTGTTGGCAGATGTGATGGATCCGCTCAATGAACCGGGTGGCTTAATCATCTTCTGGTGGATTAGGAGACGATTAGGTCGAGGTGGTCGCCAGGGGTAGTGCAACAGCCATGGGGCCCAATGGTTGGAATCCCAACCCCACCTGAAAGGGGATATGGCCAGTTGATCTATGCAAGGCTCGATTGTAGCTATGTTGGACATAGGGAAGACTCTCATCCCATGTGTGGGGGTGCTTGGAATTGTACATGTGTAGGATATGTACGATCATCCAATTGATGACCTCGGTTTAGCCATCTATCTAGGGGTGAAAGGCAGTGGATTTGGTGAGCTTGGTATCCAGCAGTGACCAGAGGCTTGATCGCAATGTGTTGAAGAACTGAATATCCCAATCTGAGATGATGGTTTATGGGATCCCAAAGTGTACCTAGACGCATTCAAATAAGAGCTTGATAGTGGCCTCTTCAATGATTTTCTTCTTGCAGGTGGCCAGAATCGACATCTTGGAAAAGTGATCAACAACCACAAAAACACAGTCATTGCCCCTCTTGGTGGACGGGAGGCCCGACATGTAGTCCATTGAGATGAATTCCCGCGAATTTTCAAGAGTAGGAAAAGGGGTGTACATGCCCTGTTTCTTAGTGGTCGGTTTGGCAATAGTGCAGGAAGTGCAGGACCTAATATACTTGCCGACATCCTGTTGAAGTTTCGACCAGTAGAAATGTTTCTACAACAAGACCACTGTCTTTTTGACGCCAAAGTGTCATGCCACCCAACTATAGTGAGCTTCCCAAATCAGCTTCGCGTGCTCGCTTGATGGAACACAGAGAGGGCTCAAACAACACAACAACCCATCATGAAGATGGAAATTAGCGACCACTAAGTTTGCTCCCAACATTTGGTAGGTGGTGGAGAAGTCAGGGTCTCTCTCATAGAGGTGGGGTCATCTGGAGGTCTCATGGACGCAAGAGTCTAGCACCATGGTGAGTGTCGAGACTGGAGGTTGGTTGAGGCAATCAACAACTCGGTTGGTACTCTCTATTTTATAATTGATGTTGAGGTGGAACTCATGTAAGTATGTGGACCACTTTCGATGGCGGTCATTCTGCAATTTTCCTTGGGTCTGCATGAACTGTAGTGGCTTGTGATCAGTGTGGATGATTGTATCCTTCCCAGAATGTAATGTCTCCAATAGTGGAAGGCTTGCACAATGGAGTACATTTATTTGTCGTAAGTAGGGTAATTACATACAACATCTGATAGTGTCTCACTATGATACACCATGGGGTGGCCGTGTTGAGCTAGAACGACGCCCACAACATAGTTTGAAGCATTTGTCTCGATCTCAAAGGGATGTTGCAGGTCCAGTAATGAAAGTATTAGGGATGCTCATAAACATTGCTTCAAGTCATCAAAGGCTTGTTTTTGGGACAGGCCCCACACAAATTTTTTCTTACTGCCACCCCTGGTTACTTGGTTGAGGGCCCATGTAATATGAGAGAATCCCAACACGAACCTGCAATAGAAATTAGCGAGGCCCAAGAAGCTCCGAAGCTCAGTGAGTGTGGTTGGGGCTGTCCATTCACGGATGACCTAGATCTTGGATGGATCCACATGCACACCATGTTGATCAACAATGTAGCCTAAGTAATGGACCCTGTCCAAGCCAAAGGAGCATTTTTCCAAGTTTGCATATAGTTTGTGCTATCACAGGGTGTGTAGAACCTGTTGAATATGCTGCAAGTGTTTCGCCCAAGTCTTCTTGTAGATGGGGATTTCATCGAGATACACCACTACAAAATTATTGGTGAAAGGTCATAGGATATCGTCCATCATCCTCATAAAAGTTGTTGGAGCATTTTTCAAACCAAAGGGCATGACCAACCATTCAAAAAGACCTTTTTTTGACTTGAAGGCAGTCTTCCATACATTTTTATGTTCTATTGGGACCTGGTAGTAGCCAGACTTCAGATAAATCTTACTGAAGTATTTGTCCCTTGTGAGCTGATCAAGGAGGTTGTCAATTCGAGGAATCAGGTACCGATTCCAAACTGTGATTTTATTCACGACTCGATGATCAATGCAGAGTCGCCAGGTCCTGTATTTCTTCTGCACCAGTATGATTGGGCTCCCACAAGGCAATGAGTTGGGACGGATGTACCCCTTGTGGAGCAGTTCTTGGATCTACCTCTTGATCTCCTCATTTTCTAACAGAGAGCAACGATAGAATGACCCATTGGGTAGCGGTGCGCCTGGGGTCAGATTGATGGGATGCTTGAACTGATAGTGCAGAAGTACCCCAGTAGGAGAGGAGAAGATATCTGAGTATTCTTCCACGACCTTATCCACTTGCTTCTGTTGTGTGGAGAGATTGGTCATGAAGGTCCTGGATGTGGCTGCGATCTTTCGCTTACTCTGAGAGAGAATCATGAAGAAGACAAATTTCCTGGTCTGAGAGATGACCTTCCTACATTGCTTGGCAGAGATCAAGGAAATAACACTAGTAGGGACTGCCTCGGGTATCGTGTACAATTTCCTGTTCAAAGTAATAATAACAACATGAGGCCTAGACTCATATACAACATGATGTTTCCATAAACAAGGTTGGCCCAAAAGAATATTACAAACTTCGAGAGGAGAAGCATCACAAAATACCTCATCTTTGAAGGGCTTGATGTCATATGATATTTGACACTGTTGGCTGACGCGGAGATTGCTTCCTTGGGGAAGCCATCCAATGGTGTAGGGTTGCAGGTGCAGCATTGTCAGTAGGGCCAGCCGCTTAATGACCTCTACAGAGATGAGTTTCTTCTGGCTACCACTATCATTAATGAAGTGCAGTGGGGTGCCTTTTACCCACATCTATGAATGGAAAAGGCGCTCACCTTCTTTTGGCTCGCTTGGTTCACCAGGTTGGAGCTTGGTGGTAGCAACGGTGGCACTGGGTTCTGTGTCAATGATTCATCTTTCCCTTTCTGGTTCAGACTCAAAGTCAGAACCCGCATCTGACTCAGAGGCTTTCACTTCAACCACCAACAACTTCTTTGAGTGGCAATCATCAGTGTTATACCAAGGGATCTTATGGAAGTTGCACCACTTCCCGGTATCCTTCTTTGTTTTTTTGGTGTCCTTCTTTTCTTGCATCTTGGATTGGTTATCCTAATATTGTCTATCTTTGCTCTGTCCTTTGTTTTGTAGGTTGGGGCCACCCTTTCTTGGTTTTTGCTGCGAGGGGTTCTCATGCCCAAATTATCGTGTCTTTTGTTTGATCTTCTGCTCAATTTTGACAGCTTATCAATAGGTTGTGCCCAAGGACGAGATGTCCAGAAATTACATTTCAGTATGGATGTATCTATGTAGAGCACCGAATACTTGAGCACCATATGTCGCTTTGAATCTTTGATACCTAGCTTGGTGCGTAGGGTATGAAAGATATTTGTGAAATCTGGCACTACTTGGTCTCTTTCTTGCCACAGTGTGGTCCATTTGGTATACAAGTCGTCATAACTTCAAACATGGTAGTATTTTTCCTTAATAACATCCCTGAAGGATTCTTAGGTGGTCGCAACTATAAATAATGATGGTTCCTTTGTTTCCTTTTGCTCACATGAAGTTTCCCACCAATCTTTGACATGGGGAACGACTTTGAGGAGCGCAAAAGTAATTTTTTCTCTATTTGAAAAGGTATGGATAAAAAAAATACCCTTCTAGTAGATTCAACCACTTGTATACAACATATGTGTCTATCTGACCTTCAAATATAGGAATATCGAAGTTGATTTTTACCTTGAAGTGGGCGGCACCTCCGCTCGAGGAAGATGCGTCACATGTTGGTAGTCGCTGAAGGATTTGTGTGAAACTATCCATCATCTTGTTCCTCTGTTGCGTGAGGGATTCCTCAAGAAATTTTTTGAAAGGCTCTCCTATCCTGCCATATTTATTTTCTCCTGCCATGAGAGGTCGTTTGGGCGAACGAGATATTTTTTCTTCAAGAGAAACAAGCTCGAGACCCAATTCTTTGTACCCTGACCTCGTTGGGGACATGCATTAAGACGACAAAGAGCAGATCACTCTAATACCACTGATCCAGATTTGATGAGAAGAAAGAAATGAACACAAATTATTAAAATATGCTTAACACAGAATAACATAGATAAAATAAAACTAGTTTTCTATTCAATAAGGAAATAAGCTGAAACTGTAAAATGCAGCAGAAAACAAGCTTGTTGGAATGGTGGCAGCTTGTCTCTGAGAAGAGATGTGATGGCTGCGCTCATTCACATGAAGATTATTACAATGAGGCTTTGAAGTCATTTTTACAATAAACAGGAATGTCAAAAACCCTAGACATCAAAAAACCTAACCCTAGGAGATGAAGCACCAAAAGTCATGTGGGTCTCGTTTGGGTAAGTTAGTACATCAACTTCCCGAGGTCGCAACTTTTGCATACGATCTCTATTTTAGGCGAACGATAGCCTGTTGGAAAGGTCTATCAGAGGAATACATTGTGGAGAGTCCTAAAAACATTGTTTAGGGCCTCAAAATGGCCCCACAAGTCAAGGACCCGAAAACTAGGAAAACAACTGCCAAAACGAACTAGTTGGAATAGGTGGAAGGCCACTAACATCCATATGGATCAATATTTCCCCATTTTTGTTATATCTTATTTTGTTTTGGTTGTCATTTGTCACCCATATAGGTTCATGCCTCATAATCCTATGAGAAGAAGGAACCAAAATGCTCGAGGTTGATGCAGCTTGATATATTAAAAAAAAGAGTAAAAAGCAAGTGCTATACTCAAAATGCAAAGCAAGCAAAAAAAAAAGTAAAGTTAAGAACCAAGAAAGATAAAGCATGAGCATTTCCCCTTTTCTAAGAGGCCATCACCCCAAGTCCTATGCAATGAATGCACACCTAAAAACGTGACTTAGAAAATGAAAATCAAAAGCCAAAAAAGTTTAAATGAATAAAGAAAAAGACAAGTAGGGGTTTGGAAAGACACAAAACTGAGGAAAGGGAAACTCATCGCCTAATCACTCCCTCATACAAATGAACTCAAGTCTATGAATATCATACACAATCTGACATGACTATGCCACCACCCGTGAAGTAAACCCCAAAACATATCACATGTCATTACACATACTCCTTGATGGTTTTCCCGCGGAATACTCCTTTTCCTAGGTACTCACACACCTAATACGGGTTAATGATAATCCTCCCATACCTAAACTTAGAAAATTGTATGAATTTATGAGCTAGTGTGAAGTATGAAGATCATTCTTAATGTGATCTATCCAATGGATTTTACATTTGACATGACTCACTTTCTATGTTGCATTGACTTGTGTACATGTCCCAAATTGATGATCACATTTGTGCACTTGAAGCCCCTCTTTGGATGTTGTACTTTGCATGGACATGACATGGAATTGAGCCTTGAGTATTTTGGAGGATGTTGGGTGGGATACTTGCACATTTTATATAGGTTGTCCCACCTTTTTGAGAGTTTGTTCCACTTCTTTTGGAGGACATTGGGCATGATGATGACACTACACCTTTGTTGAGACATCCTAGCACCCTCTTGGAGATGATGTGGCACCTTTTGATGGGATGTTGCACCTTTGTGAGGTGATATGACACTTTGGGGACGAAACGTTGCACCCTTTGGAGGGAACATTTCACTTTTGGAGCCCCTACACATGATTGATGAGTGATTCATCCACCCTAGGAGACCACATGTGCCACACATGTGATGTTGAGCATGCATTTATGATGTACATTTATCTTATGAGCACATTAATTTCACTTTTGAGGCATCATTGGGTCCCTAGTGACCTATCCACTCTTGTATCATGGATATTTTATGTGTTGTAGCCTTATCTCTAGGGTTTGTAAAGAGATAAAGGCTTGTTTTATTTTCTTATGGATTTTACTAGGAAAATATTGTTATTTTAATGAGAAGGGTTTTAGATCTCTCATATAAATAAGCAAATCAATTCTCATTTGTAAACCATTGTTGATTGTGGAAAATCATTACTACTTGTCTTCTTTTACTCATTTCTTCTTAGCTATGGATGGATAACTATAGGGCCTACTTGAGGAGATGCTTTCCGATGAGTTCACAACTTATATGGATTTTCATGTCTAGGGTTTATGGATGAAAATGATTTTTTTTAGTAAGTTGTCTCTCTAAATCTTGTTGGATTTTGTTTATGAATGATTTTTAAATGTAATTGTACTTTTCTAGTGGTGGTGGCACATTCTCTTCATATTGTTCTTGGAAAAATACCTTATTCTAAACCCTTGGAAGATTACTACTAGAGTATCTTCCCTTTAATTGTCTTGAAGCTTGTAAGGTACTAGGTGGATTTTCTAGGGTTTGTAGTGGACAAGCCTAGATATCACCCTAGATCTACTTACATCCCCTCAAGCGATTCCTTAGTTGACCCCATATGCCCCCAAAAAATAGTAAGCACTAGTCTTCTCCCTTTAGTCAATCATAAAACCTAAACTCTACTTTTATTTTATGTTTTAGGGTTAAATTAGGGTTTTATAATAGTTTAAATGTATTTTCATCCATAAATAGGAAAGGTGTCTTAGTAATTATGCATATATTTGACCTAAAAATCATCTTATTACGATCATTTGTCTTGCTATTTTTTTTTGCAGCTGCACTAGGGCTAGATGTCTTGATATCTTGGGTGGTTACATGCATTTTAAATTTCAGAATTAACTAGTTTGAGAAACCCTAGTTTTAACTCATTGTTTTAGCCCTATTTTTCATTGATTTATAACTTATTTAAAGGGATAAACCCTATAACTATTGTATCTTTTCTTATTGCTGCAATTTCATATTTTGCATTCATGTTTCACAACACACATATGTAATTTTCAAGTTTGATTGTTTTGATGATTTTCTTTCATTAGATTATTGCTTGGTAAATCCCCTAGATCATCCATAAAACATCTTAAATCAAATATGGAAGTTATATTCATCAACCACCTAATCCTTAACTTGTTAATTATACCTAGTTGGTGGTAGTATTGAGTAGCTACATAGGAGGCCTTAGACTTGATTGTGTCTTTCCTATGGAGTCCTTAAGGCTACTAGAGAAGTATCCCTTTTGTTGGATCTGTCCTTCACTAAAATGAGAGAAGTTATCGCTTAGGTGAAAGTGGTAACATATTCTAATATTTCACTCATTGTGCATCTTGTGAAGGCTTTCACTAGGGTTTAATATTGTGTGATAACAAACAACACAAAGTCTTAATTATTTACTTTAAAAAATCCAATGTATAGTCTGAGTGGGTCTAATGGTTAAGAAAATGTGTCTCCTCCTTGGAGGTCATAGGTTCAAATATATAGGGGGATAATGTATATGCAACTCCATAGAATACGCATTTGAATCATTGAATGGAGGGGGTCCCCTGTACCACAAATAAGGGGCTCCCATACGCCAATTTGGCATTTGGCTAGGTTGTGACCTGAAATTGGATTGTTGTTATTGTTATTATAAAGAAAATTTGGGTAATTCTTGAAGGCTAGTGAGTACTAGTGATAGGTGACATTATTGAATAGTGAACATAGTTACCAACTTAATGAGAACTCTGACCTCAAAACGAGAACTCTGGCCCAAAAAACCCATATTTTTGTATAAAAAAACATCAAAATCAACCCCCAAAACAAAAAGTGGTGCTACCGGTAGCACCATGTTTTAAAATGGGGTCAAAATTACAACATTTTTCAAACACGGGCTTCAAAACTTAGATAGTAGCTCAGAAATACCTTAAAATCAGCACCTAAAAACAAATAAGATGTTTTTGAATTTTTTTTTCTTTTCAAAACGTTAAATTTTGAGATCATTTGAAATCATATTTTTGTCATTTGGTACCATTAAAACCAAAACCTCAAAATCAACCATCAAATTGAAAAACACTGCTACCGGTAGCACCCATTCTAAATTGGGGCATGAAAATGACACATTTTTATAATGTAGTAAAATAACTCATAATTACTGTAAACAAAATCATAAAAGAAACCCTTAAATATTTACTTTTGAAATGTTATTATCACGCAAAGCACAAGGTAATATATAATGCCACGAAAATATCACAATATACTTTAAAAATTCAACGTCGCTTTTTAATATTTTTTTATTTTTAATAATAAAAAAGTAAATACAAGTTACATTAAATGAAACATAAATATTTTCTTAAAAGTATTGTTATATTGACCATATTCAAAACATATGAGCTAAGAAATTTCATAAGCT